>JARQOD010004683.1:0-53061 GCA_033576555.1 Oophaga sylvatica
TTGCTCAGGTGATAATTGCCTCACCTGAGCAATATAAAGGAAATCCTGAAAACATGATATGTTTTTGGTGGGCCTTGAGGACTGGAGTAGGGGAACTCTGTTGTAGGGGATAACCTAACAAAGTTCACAATTTTGTGTAAAATATAACATACTTTGCATACTACACAACCCGTGACAGAACTTTGGTTAAAAGGTTGCATTTATGAACCTTTTAGCCAAAGTTAGGTGTACCTGTATAACAAAGGTAAAACTTAAAATCCATTAAATAAAAGACAGACAACAATGTTCCAAAAATTAACAATTTATTTAAACAATTTGTTATTTAGATTAATAATGAGGCATTTGTTGCCCAATTTCTCTCGATTTTGAATAAACTTAATTTATTTAAAAAAATATTTTTTTCTAAATTTTATTTATTTTTTTTTTTTTCAAACTTTATTTTTTAAACATGAACATATTGAAACAAAACCTAAAGGTCAGTGTAGTGTGGGGTGGAGCTAATGCTGGAGGGGCTGCGGGACACTTCGACCGTGGGAGTGTGGAGTGACGACCGGGATGGTGGTGGGGAAGGAACAGGAAGAGGTGAAGATTAAAGGAAGACAAGGCAGAAGAGGTGGGTGGTGGTGGAGTGGAGGGTTGGGCAGGAAGAGCAGGTGACATGGTAGGCAATTGGAAGGGGAAAGGAGATTGGTACGAGGTAGGAGTGTGGTAAGGGGTAGGTGGCTGGTAGTGGGTAGGTTGCTGATACTGGGGAGGTGACTGCAGTTGGGGAGGTGGTTGGTACTGGGGAGGTTGTTGGAATTGGGGAGGTTGATGGACCTGGGGAGGTGGGTGGTATTGAATAGGAGGTGGAAGGAGGTATGGGAGGTGGAGGGGGGGAAGATGTACGGCGGCTGTAGGGGGGGGGAGGTGGAGGAACGACTGGGGTGGATTGAGGATGGGAGAGAACCTGCACTAGAGCAGCGTGGCACGTGTGCATCACATACATCTGCTGGTCATAAGATAGCGGATCTATGCGCTCCGCAACCGACCTAAAAAAGCTGTGGTTCGGGGGTGCTCTTAACTCTGAACGCACAGTTTCCAGAAGTGTCTTCACCTCACCAACTAGGTTATCTGACTAACGCCTGCGGCAACTTGTTCAGATAGCACCTTAAGGCAGTTCTGGAAAGATGCGTTCATATGTAAGAACTCGGGCGCATAGTTCTTTTCCTGACCACTCTGACGCTGCCGCCCAGTACCCGCAGCTGTACTAGAGGTGGCAGGGTCAGAAGGGGGGGGTAAAGGGAATGCTATCTCCTGACCAGCAGATTCATGTAATGCAGCCGGCCACGCTGCTCCAGCGCTGGTGGAGGGGACAGCGGGATCAAGTGTGCGGGAAGGTTCAGATGTGGAGGGTTGGTCGAAGTGTCCCTCGGTGTCGGTCTCCTGAGGGATCGCTCTAGAAGGCGCCAACTCTGCGGGCGCCCGAGTGCTTGTCACCGTGCTGTGGAAGAAAGAAAAACATAAAATTAATATACAGATGTGGAATGGCTCCTGGCTGCAATAAAAAAATAAAAAAAATATAACATTTGATGGTAATATTTACCTTCTGGTGACCATGGTTTCACGCAGGAATGCCAGAGCTCGTGCGTACTTGTACTTGCTCTGGCGTCCTGAAGAACCACTCGGGGCCCGCATCTCCTTGTTGAACTCCTTCTTAAAGCGATCTCTCACAGACCGCCACCGCTTCACAATTCTGTCCCCTGAAACGAGAAAGCACACATTGGTTATTATACAACATCAGGGTTTCCCAAACTTCATTCCTCGTGTCCCACAGAGTTCATGTTTTCATTATTTCCATAGTGTTTCACAAAAGGAAAACATGAACGGTGGCTAACAGTAGGACAGAAGTTTTGGAAACACACCTTTACAGTGAGCAACATGAACTATACTTACGGAATTTAGTCTGGGACCTAGGATCGAGGTCCTCCCAGCATTGCAACATTCCCGCTGCCACTTCCTCCCAGAGCCGTCGTGTAACAATTTGATCAGAATGCCGGCGGTCCCCCATGTTCCACAGCGGCCCCCTTTCTCGGACTAGATCGATCATCAGCTCGACATCAAGGCCCTCCTCCGAGTCCGAGTCGGGAGCACGCTGTGAAGCCTGTGAAATTAAAAAAGAAAAAAAAGAAAATTAGTATACACATTTTTTAAAATGTCAAAATTATACATGTTAAAATGGAAAAATGAATTGCCCAAAAATTATAGATAACCCGTTTTGTATTAATTTCAAATTATATTAAATGATACCAAAAAAGGTAGATAGTTCCAAAATGTTATTTTTGGTTTTTCAAAATGTAAGAAATAACCAAAAATAAATTAATTTTCCCCACCAAAAAATATGAAGTTAAATAAAACCCCCCAAAAAAAAAACGTACACGTTGAGAACCGCCGACAGTCTCACGACGACTCTGAGAGGCACTGGGAGGAACCCTCTGTTGGCTCCCAGATCCTAGAGACTAAAATGAAAATAAAAATTAGGATATTGCCAGGTGTTGCCCGCTGTGTCAAGTATGTATTACATGGTTTTCTATGTGTTGTGTGTAGTGTGATGTTGTGTTTCTGCGATTGATGCAGGATACTTACGAATTGTGAGCCCACTCCGGGTATCTCTCCACCCCGTCCTTCTTCCTCTGGGAGCTCCTCGTCATCTTGCGATTCCTGTTATTAAAAAAAGACAATCAAGACATCTAGCCCACAGATGGATTGTGGATAGAAAAAAATATATATCTATTTTTACCGGCAATTGCTGACGATGGCTAGGAGGGCTCCCAGAAGAAGACGTGTCACTCTGTGGCTCTGGCTCTGGCTGGGAGGGAGGAGATGGCGATGCTGCTGGTGCTGCCGCCGCTGCTGCTGCTTCGGCTGCTGCCTCTTCCGCCAACACCGCCATTGACGTTCTCTGCTGTGGAAGAAACAAAAAGGGACAGTGAATTTATTTCTATATTCCTTGTCCCTGGCTGAAAGAGAAAAAAAAACATGTAATTTTTTAGTGAAATGGGGGATGTAATATTTACTTTCTGCTGGCTTCCCTCCTAGACCGCCTCTCCTCCTCTCGTCTCTCTGCCGCCGCCTCTTGTTGACGTCTTCTGCTGTTGAGTAAAAAGGGACTGTGAATTTACTATTCCTTGTCCATGGCTGAAAGAAAAACAAACATGTAATACTTACTTTCTGCTGGCTATCCTCCTAGCTTGGAGGTCCTCTCCTCCCTCTGTCGTACTGCTTCAGCCGCCGCCGCCTCTTGTTGATGTCTTCTGCTGTTGAATAAGGACACAAAAAGTGACAGTGAATATATGTGGATTCCTTGTCCTGGCTGAAAGAGAAAAAAAAACATGTAATTTTTAGGGAAATGGGGGATGTCATATTTACTTTCTACTGGCTTGCCTCCTAGCATCCAGGATCTCCTGCGCCCTTTCATCGGCAGCATCAATTCTTCTGCTGTGGAATTAACAGACAAAAAGGAATTGTGTTTATATGTATTGATTGACCCAGTTTTAAAATATAAGATTGAAACATGGACATTATTGAGATTGATGTTTTACCGAACACAACATGCAGTCATTAATTGTAGCCATAAACAGTACCTGGAGGAAACCCTATCCCTGCCCAAAAAAAAAAAAAAAACAGTACCAGGGGGAACCACACGATCTACCAAAAAAAAAAAAAAAAGTGGATCTACATTCTGATAATAAACACATGCAAATTTCAGATAGCAGGATGAGTAGCAAAAGCATTACAGGGCCAACAATAAAAAGGTTTAAAAAACAAAAAAAAAGCATTCTGATAGTAAAAAACATGCACATTTGAGATAGTAGCATGAGTTGAGAAAGCATCACAGCGACAAAGAAAAGAAGGTTTTAAAAAAAAAAACACTACATCAGCATTCTGATAACACAAAAATGAACATTTCACATAGCAGCATGATGAGAAAAAACAGTCACAGGCCCCAATCCAAAAATTTACTAACAATGAAACAGTAGATCAACATTCTGATACTAAAAACATGCAAATTTCAGATAGCAGGATGAGTAGAAAAAGCATTACAGGGCCAACTATAAAAAGGTTTTAAAAAAAAAAAAAAAAGCATTCTGATAGTAAAAACATCCACATTTCACATAGTAGCATGAGTACAAAAAGCGTCACAGGACAAAAAAAACATTGAAGAAAACCAAAAAAAAATTGATCAACATTACGATACTAAACACATGCACATTTCACATAGCAGCATGAGTTGAGAAAGCATCACAGCGACAAAGAAAAAAATGTTTAAAAAAAACCCACTACATCAGCATTCTGATAACACAAAAATGCACATTTCACATAGCAGCATGATGAGAAAAAACAGTCACAGGCCCCAATCCAAAAATTAAAAAAAAACGAAACAGTACATCAACATTCTGATACTAAACACATGCACATTTCAGATAGCAGGATGAGTAGCAAAAGCATTACAGGGCCAAAAAAATTAAAAAAATATATAAAACAACATTATGATACACAAATACATCCACATTTAATATTGTCGCAAGGAGACCAAGCACATCACTGCAAAAAAAAACAAACAGTAGATCCACATTATCAATTAAACACATTCACAATAGTAGCAGGGGATACACAATATAAGTTACCAAACATAAGTATTTTAAACACTACCAGGGGGACCCACCCCATCAGCGGAAATTTAATTTCGTACAGTACCAGGGGAACCAGTCCCCATCACAAAAAAACATGAATTGGAAAATGTACCAGGGTGCCAAAAAAAAACAGTAGCTCACACAGCATTGGTGACATATGCATTGTAAATTTTGGGTTGCGGGGGGCTCATATTTAACGTCTGTTTTGCTGGCGCTCCATGTTGCGGATCCTGGCTGCGAGTGTGTGACCCGCACCACAATTGTGGGTTTCCAGGGATATGGGGTACTCGGAGCCGAGCCCGTAGATTTCTATAGGGAATGTCACTGGTAGCGTGGCTCGTTCCGTGTCCCTGGCGGTCAGGCGTTAAAGGGGTTTATTTACAGGGGATTTGGTAGATAACAGTTCGTGACGCCACCTGTAGTTGTCTGATCACTAAGACCAGCGCTGCAGTAGATCTCTGAGGGGATGTTGTGGCAGCTAGATGACGGGTCCCCCACAGGTGGGACTGGTCCCTCAAAGTCTATGGTATTAATGATGTAGGGTGCAGATAAATGAATCAGTCTCACACCATCCAGCGTCTTTCCATACCTTTTACTTGTCAGATGTTTAGGCAGGTCCCGGGGAGCTGGTCGGGGTGGAGACTGCACGTCCAGGTAACAGCAGAGCAGGTTAGAGGCCTCCTTAACTTTCAATATGATGAGTCCAACTAGCATGGAGCTAAGTTAACTCCAAATACTCCAGCTAACTCCATAGCTGTACTGCCCGGTCAGTATTGTGGTGGAGCCTTCTATGTGGTGAGAACAGAGTCCTTCTATGCTAGGCCTAGCTAAAAGTCCTTGTTCCTCCTGACCCCGATTACGTACCGACACTTCAAGGGCTGCTTTCTGCGACCTAAGGTCCAGTAAGACCCTGGTTATTCCGTTACTATGAGTGAATCAATAGCAACTCCTCGGTCCCCAGTGACCGGATAATTAGTGTAGGCAATTCACTACCTAAGGCACTGCTCTGTCTTCTCCACTTTGCCCTTCGCCCTGCTTTCCACTCTCAACATAGGCACTGCACACTTCCTAGGATGGTACAAGTCAATCCTTTCTTACTTCTTCCTTGGAGCTCGCTGACAGATTCTCAGTATTCTCCTAGTTCAGGAACACATCGACTGAACTTCACTGTCCTTGGGACAGGCGACTGAAGTTTCTCCTGCAAACTTTCCTTTCTTCAAAGCTGTCTCTGTCTTCAGGTTAAGGAACAGCTCTGACTAGGCTAAGATGAACTGGCTCACCCTTACTAGCCTCCACTTTATGAACTGCTGACAGGAACCAACTGAGTGACTGTCTTTCACTTCACTTCCTGGAAGACTTCCCACTAGCTGCTGTCATCACTAGCTTATATACCCCGAGGGTGTGTCTAAAGTGTGAATGGATGATGTGAGCTTTAACTGTTACCTTTCTGTGCAGACTCCAGGATTTTTATGTGTGCCTTACATACCAGGGCTACACATCCCCCCTTGGTAAAATACAGCACTCCCGGGCTGTGAAATAGACAAAGAAAGAATTTTGTTTTGCATTTAAACAATAACATGAAACTCATCCCATCCGGGAGGCAAGAAATTCTTAAACGTTACAATATGTACAGTAAGAAAATACAAAAGTATCAGAACATCAAGACACTCAATAAATATTCATAGTATTCTTGTGAAGGACCCGCACCAAACCTTCAACGTGGGTCCTGGGTGGGCTGCAGGACATCTGACTGCAGACCTCACTCAGTGCCACACCATACGGGTTTTATGTTCAGAGGTAAGTCAAGGCTTCGTGTGAAACCAAGACAAGGCACAAAGTGCAACTATATACAGGATACAGTTTTTGGGCTGGCTCAGTCCTCAGCCACGCAGTCCATTATAAGACATTTTCAAGTAATTCACATTATATCACAATACTTTAAATTCCTTCAAATGCAATAAACTTCTTTATACAACTTTATACAATTGGTCAGAAATAATAAACCTTTTCTGAGTCATAATAAACTACTGTTGATAACGAATAGGTAGCTTCCCTTTCGTTGTTCGTTCCGATCTACGTGGAGTAGCATCAGGTATATTGGTCTCTGATCTATCTGTTCTGCGTAACGACAAACTATAATACTGCCTCAATCTTTCTATGGATCTGGCAAGCGTACTGAGGGCTGGGCGGTGTGAGTCAGCTTCACCAGGGGATCCCATAGCATGGGGCGCTGCTTCTGGTGATTCTACTTCTTGAGATTCTGCAGGCTGGGGTTCTGCTGGAATAGGTACCTCTAGAACTGGTTCTGTTGGCACAATGGGTACGACTGGAGGTAGAGTTTCCTCTTGTGGCTGATAAAACTGCAACACAGGAATGATTACCGCATCTCCCAGTCTGGGCCAATCCGCAGGTAAGTCTCCCAGATCCGTGTGTATGACCTCCTCTTCACTTTCTTCTCGATTGACGACAGGGTTCTCTTCACGAAGCTTTAATGGCTCTGGACACAACTTTAAATGGTCTCTAGACACAGTGGCGGTCGTTCTTCCTCCATCCTTACTGATGATACAGACTTTTCTGTTATCATATTTGGAATCTTGTACGACATAGGGCTCTTGTTCCCACTGGTTGTCCAACTTGTGCATCTTTCTTTTCCTTTTTAACACCATTTCTCCAGGCATCAAAGGCTTAGCGGGAGCATTCTTGTTGTAAATATTCTCCTGCTTTTCCCGAGCTTTATTGAGACTTTCTTCTACGCAGGCTTGCACTCTTCTGTATTGCTCTTGCCGATTTGTGTCCCAATTTCCAACGGTGTCATCTGCCTCTGGTTCCACCACACCAAGTTCCAAGTCCATTGGCAGTCTTCCAGGCCTTGCTCTCATAAGGTAAGCTGGTGTGCAGTTGGTAGAACTCACTGGTATGTGGTTGTACAAGTCAACCAGGTCAGGTAACAATTCTGGCCACCGATTTCTTTCTTCCAGCGGTATGGATTTTAGCAAGTCAACGACAATGTGGTTCATTTTCTCGCAAAGGCCGTTGGTTTGGGGTGGTATGGCGTCGTTCTAATTTTCTTACACCCATACAAGTGACAAAATTCCTTAAACAGATCCGCTTCAAAAGCAGGGCCTTGATCAGTCAGTACCTGCTCTGGATACCCATGTGGTCTGCAGAAGCTTGCTTGGAAGGTCCTTGCTGCCGTCACCGCTGTCTGATCCTTGACGGGAATGACCACCAAAAATCTCGAATAATGATCCACCATGGTCAGGGCATATGAGTATCCAGACCTGCTGGGCGACAATTTGACGTGGTCCAAGGCCACGATCTCCAAGGGACGAGTCGTCCGGATAGGCTGCAGGGGTGCCTTCTGACTACCGTAGTCCTTTCGTCTGAGACCACAGGGTCCACAGTTCCGACACCACCTCTCGATGGAGCTGCGCATTCCTACCCAGTAGAACCGGCACCTCAACAGGGTCTCCAGCTTTCTCCAGCCAAAGTGTCCTGCTTGATCGTGGTATGCTTCCAACACCATTTGGACGTCTGCCTTGGGGACCACTATCTGCCAAACCATCTCATGGGTCCTGGGGTTGACGTATCTCCTGCACAACTTCTCACGGTATAGGAACAACTGGCTTCTCTCATTCCACAGGAGCTTTGCTGACATAGGTGCATCTTTTTCCAAGGAGGAACCTTCCTGTCTTAACAACTCCTTGATACGGCTGACCACTGGATCGCTATCCTGAGTCTCTTTCCAGCTGTGATGGGGTAAGGGATTTAATGTTGCGCCATACTGCTTTCTGTAGACACGCTGCTCATGGATTATCCCATTTCGATGGAACGCAGGTAGCTCAATTTCTTCCAGGTCGTCCGATTCTTCTTCCGTGTCAGACTCATGCGGCATTCGGGACAATGCGTCGGCGTTAGCATTCTTACGGCCTGCCCGGTACTTGATGGTAAACTGGTAATTTGACAACCGAGCCATCCAACGCTGCTCCATGGCTCCCAGCTTGGCTGTTTCCAGGTGCGTTAACGGGTTGTTGTCTGTGTACGCCGTGAACTTCTTGGAGGCAAGGTAGTGCTTAAATCTTTCAGTAATGGCCCAGACCAGCGCCAGAAACTCCAGCTTGAAGCTGCTATAATTTTCCGGATTCCTCTCAGTTGGCCTGAGTTTTCTGCTGGCATATGCGATGACTTTTTCTTGGCCATTCTGCTTCTGACTGAGAACTGCTCCTAAACCTTCATTACTGGCATCGGTGTACAGCAGGAACGGTTGGCTGTAATCAGGATAGGTCAAGATTTCATCACCTGTAAGGATCTCTTTCATCTTTTGGAATGCTTCAGCCTGTTCCTTACCCCAATTGAAGGGAGGGTTTCTGCTCTTGAGGGATTGTCCTACTAGGAGGTCCTGTAGAGGCGCTGCCTTCTTCGTGTAATCTTTCACGAACCTCCTGTAGTAACCTGTTAGTCCCAGGAACTGTCGCACTTCCTTGAGGTTCTTCGGCTCCGGCCATTTCTGGATGGCGGTGACTTTCTCTGGGTCCGGCGCTACTCCCTCTGAACTGACGATGTGCCCCAAGTATTGTACCTTCTGTTTGAGTAGATGGCATTTTGAGGGTTTCAACTTCATCCCGTACCTGGACAGGGACTCGAATACTTCTGCCAGGTGCTTCAGGTGGTCCTCATATGTCTTGGAATACACGATGACGTCGTCTAGGTATAGCAGCACGGTTTCAAAATTGAGATGACCCAGGCAGTTCTCCATCACTCTCTGAAATGTTCCCGGGGCACTGCTGAGCCCAAACGGCATTCTGTCGAACTCACAGAGCCCCATTGGGGTGGTGAAAGCCGTTTTCTCACGATCCTCCTCAGCCACAGCCACTTGCCAGTATCCACTAGTCAGATCAAGGGTAGAAAAGTAGTTAGCCGTTTTCAGAGCAGCTAAGGACTCCTCAATTCGTGGTAATGGGTAAGCATCTTTATGTGTTATGCGATTCACTTGCCTGTAATCCACACACATTCTCATACTACCATCTTTCTTTTTAACCAGAACTAGAGGGGCTGCCCAGGGGCTACAACTATCCCTTATCACCCCGGCTTCCTTCATATCATGTAACATTTCCTTAGCTTTCTGATAATGGGCTGGAGGTATAGGCCTGTACCGCTCTTTGATGGGAGGATGACCACCTGTAGGGATATGATGCTGTACTCCCTTAATGGCCCCAAAGTCGAGGGGGTTTACTAAACACTTGTGCGTACTCTTGTACCACCCGTAATACCCCTTGTTTCTGGTGGGCGGGAGTGGTGTCTGTCCCGACATGGAGTTGCTGACACCAATCCGCCACCTGAGTTGCCGGGTCATTATCCTCCGCTAGTTGGCGGGAGTCTAAGGACTCAGTCGGGAGAATAGAATTATTATCGACGGCATGTAATTTAGCAACTGTTGCATAACGGGGTAAATTTACTTCATCATCTCCCCAGTTGAGAAGCCGTACCGGTACTCTCCCATTTATCACTTCCACTACCCCTCTCGCTGTCATGAGTGTGGGTCTATGTTCTGAGCAATGGGGTTCTACTACTGCTTGGTAGTTTTGTCCTCTCAGACCTATGGCTGCCCTACACCATATTATCATTTCACTCATTGGGGGTATCACAATAGGATTCGAGTCGGTGACCCGTACATTACCAATTTCGCCGTCTGTAAGCTTCGCTTGCTGCTGACACATCAGGGCCCGGATCTCTCTCTGGATCACTCCCTTCTGCCTTGGTCGGGCGATCTCAGCGAGCTGTTGGAGTAGAAACACAACTTCTCCCAGACAGTTACTGATAATGTTAGTACCCAGAATTATGTTTAAACCGTTCTCTTCATTTACAGTCTTTACTACTAGAAGCCCCTGGTCTTTCAACTCCTCTCTGCCCACTTTCACATCCACACTTTTGGTCCCGAGTACTTCCACAGGGAGACCATTAGAAGCATACACGGTAAAGTCAGGGCTCGGGGGTTGAAGACTATCCATAGACCAGAACTTTGTATATAGGGCATCAGGTATTATGGTCACCTGAGACCCAGTATCTAGCAACGCCGGAACTGCAATCCCATCCAGAATGATGGACAGGTAGGGTCGTCCACCCACGAACCTGCGGTTCCAATCTAAGGGGCCTGACGAGTCTCCACCTGGGTGTTGGCCCTCGGACCCAGGTTCTGCCCGTTTAAAGGACACTGTGTAGACATATGACCTTTCTGGTTGCAGCGGTAACAGATGATCTCCCGGCGAGGGGGGTGTTGGTCAGGGGTCGCTCCTGGGGGTGGCGTTGTCCTCCTCCGGTGGGGCGACGTCCTCCTTCTCCTCCGGTTCATCCATGGGACATCCTCCGGGCAGTCGGCTAATAAGATCTTTCCTTCTTCCTCTTGCCGCAGCTGCAGGGCACTCATCACAGCAGCCAGATTTTTAGTCAACTGACGCACTTCCGAGCGCAGACAGTCCAATTCACTAGGGGGCGTCACCTGCGTTTTGGCTTCTGCCGCTAGCGGGGAAAAGGTGGGTACTGCCGGTTCCAGAGTGACTTCACCCTGGTGATGTTGGGTTGCCACTTCAGGTTTGCCCAGGGGTCGCAGTCCTCTTATTGCCATGTCCTTTAGGGCATCAAAGGTGGCATCTGGATGATCTAAAGACCACCAATTTACAGTTCTGCGTTCCGCTTGGGACCTCAGTCCTTGCACAAATTGTTCTTTCAGCATCTTATTTTCATCAATGACACTTATGGTATTAACCTGCTTGAGGGCTCTCAGGGCCTCTTGTAGTCGGCAGGCATAGTCCCTTATACTGTCACTTGGTTGCTGTGAACAGTTGTAGAATGCCATCCGGAGATCTGTTTCGGTGCGATCTTCAAAAATGGCCTGTAACTTTAAGAGGATTGCAGGCACCAACTCCTGATCCGTGGTAGCCCAAGTCTCCACTTCTCTCTCAGCAGCACCAGTTAGCTGCCCTATTAATACTGCAGCTTTTTGCCTCTCGGACATAGAGTACATTTCCAGGACACTGCATATCTTCCGTTTGAATCCTGCTAAAGTGCCTGGCTCGCCGCTGTACTGGGGAAGCCATTTTGCCCCAGGCATATATGGGAGCGTTAGTGGCATGAGCGGGACCACCGGGCCGGGTGCTGGGCCTGCGCCCCCATCCGGCGCTACAATGCCACGCGGCGCGGGGTCGGGGCCTCCGGCTGGGGCCGCACTGTCGGCCGGTTGTTGCGACATATTAGTGCCCCCTTGGTTAATCGGGGCCTACCGTTTCCAGAAGCTGCCGCTCCACAAGCACAGCGATGGGGACAGGACCTTCGTCACAGGCGCTCTGATGTCAGAGCGTTCACTTCCTGTCGCAGGACCTGCCGCTGAGTCAGAGCCGGGGCGTGTCCGAGACTCTGCGCGCTTTTCAGGTACGCCCACCTTCTCCAGCGCCTCAGGGCGCGAATATGGTGGCAAATATGGCGGTATTTGGCGCCAAACAACAGCAACAGTCTTTTTCACCAAAACACTCCACAGGCACACAGGGCTCGCAATGCTGCAAGTTTCGGATCCTGTTCGTGACGCCAAAGTTGTGTGACCCGCACCACAATTGTGGGTTTCCAGGGATATGGGGTACTCGGAGCCGAGCCCGTAGATTTCTATAGGGAATGTCACTGGTAGCGTGGCTCGTTCCGTTCCCTGGCGGTCAGGCGTTAAAGGGGTTTATTTACAGGGGATTTGGTAGATAACAGTTCGTGACGCCACCTGTAGTTGTCTGATCACTAAGACCAGCGCTGCAGTAGATCTCTGAGGGGATGTTGTGGCAGCTAGATGACGGGTCCCCCACAGGTGGGACTGGTCCCTCAAAGTCTATGGTATTAATGATGTAGGGTGCAGATAAATGAATCAGTCTCACACCATCCAGCGTCTTTCCATACCTTTTACTTGTCAGATGTTTAGGCAGGTCCCGGGGAGCTGGTCGGGGTGGAGACTGCACGTCCAGGTAACAGCAGAGCAGGTTAGAGGCCTCCTTAACTTTCAATATGATGAGTCCAACTAGCATGGAGCTAAGTTAACTCCAAATACTCCAGCTAACTCCATAGCTGTACTGCCCGGTCAGTATTGTGGTGGAGCCTTCTATGTGGTGAGAACAGAGTCCTTCTATGCTAGGCCTAGCTAAAAGTCCTTGTTCCTCCTGACCCCGATTACGTACCGACACTTCAAGGGCTGCTTTCTGCGACCTAAGGTCCAGTAAGACTCTGGTTATTCCGTTACTATGAGTGAATCAATAGCAACTCCTCGGTCCCCAGTGACCGGATAATTAGTGTAGGCAATTCACTACCTAAGGCACTGCTCTGTCTTCTCCACTTTGCCCTTCGCCCTGCTTTCCACTCTCAACATAGGCACTGCACACTTCCTAGGATGGTACAAGTCAATCCTTTCTTACTTCTTCCTTGGAGCTCGCTGACAGATTCTCAGTATTCTCCTAGTTCAGGAACACATCGACTGAACTTCACTGTCCTTGGGACAGGCGACTGAAGTTTCTGCTGCAAACTTTCCTTTCTTCAAAGCTGTCTCTGTCTTCGGGTTAAGGAACAGCTCTGACTAGGCTAAGATGAACTGGCTCACCCTTACTAGCCTCCACTTTATGAACTGCTGACAGGAACCAACTGAGTGACTGTCTTTCACTTCACTTCCTGGAAGACTTCCCACTAGCTGCTGTCATCACTAGCTTATATACCCCGAGGGTGTGTCTAAAGTGTGAATGGATGATGTGAGCTTTAACTGTTACCTTTCTGTGCAGACTCCAGGATTTTTATCTGTGCCTTACATACCAGGGCTACACACGAGTCTCTCAGGTGGCTGGCGTCTCTCGGTGGCTGCGACGGTGGCTGCGTCGGTGGCTGTGGCTCTCGCTGGCTGTGGCTCTGCCTCTTGTTCATGTGGATGTGTCTGATGTCCCACTGCATGCATTTTTATATGTTTGCTGAGGGCTGGTATCTGTTTGCTGTGGGCTGGTATCTCAATTAAAAAACTGGATGCGGCTACCGGATCCGGATCTTGCCGGATGCGGCGCATTGCGGCGTCCATAGACTTTCATTTTAAAAAAAGCCGGAAGCGCCGCATCCGGCGCTTCCGGCTTTTTCGCCGCAGACAAAAAACGTGACATGCAATGATTTTTCCAGACGCCGGACGGCGACCAGACACCGCATCCGGCACAAACCAGACGCGCCGCAGGGACATGCGGCGCCATGCGGCACTAATGTTAGTCAATGGAAAAAAAACGCATCCGCCATTACATTACGCCGGATGCGGTTGGACAAAAAAATGCCGGAGGGCGCCGTCAGGCGCACAACGGATGTGTGAAAGAGGCCGTAGCCGGCTCACTACTGAAGATGCTAGACTGTATGGGCTCCTTCAAGGTATAAATTCTTAAAGCCAGCAGAATATATGGGCTCCTGCCAGGTATATATTACTGTCAGATATATATTATTGTAGGTATAGACTGTACGGGCTCCTGTCAGGTATATATTATTGTAGGTATAGACTGTATGGGCTTCTGTCAGGTATATATTACTGTAGATACACTGTATGGGCTTCTGTGAGGTATATATTAACTGTAGATATAGACTGTATGGGCTCGTCAGGTATATATTATTGTACATATAGACTATACGGGCTCCTGACAGATATATATATTATTGTAGGTATAGACTGTATGGGCTCCTGTCAGATATATATTATTGGAGCAGTTGAGTGTATGGGCTCCTGTCAGGTGTATACTATTGTAGATATAGACTGTACGGGCTCCTGTCAGGTATATATTATTGTACATATTGACTGTACGGGCTCCTGTCAGGTATATATTATTGGGGAAGTAGAATGTATGGGCTCCTGTCAGGTATATCATAGAATCATAGAATGGTAGAGTTGGAAGGGACCTCCTGGGTCATCTGGTCCAACCCCCTGCTCAAAGCAGGATTCACTAAATCATCCCAGACAGATGTCTGTCCAGCCTCTGTTTGAAGACTTCCATTGTAGGAGAACTCACCACCTCTCATGGCAGCCTGTTCCACTCATTGATCACTCTGTCAAAAAGTTTTTTCTAATATCTAATCTGTGTCTCCTCCCATTCAGTTTCATCCCATTGCTTCTAGTCTTTCCGTGTGCAAATGAGAATAAAGATAATACTTCAACAATGTGACAGCCATTGAGATATTTGTAGACAGCTATTAGGTCTCCTCTCAGTCTTCTTTTTTGCAAAGCTAAACATTCCCAAATCCTGTAACTGTTCCCCATAGGACATGGTTTGCAGACCGGACACCATTCTGGTCGCTCTTCTCTGAACTTGCTCCAGTTTGTTGATGTCTTTTTCAAAATGTGGTGCCCAAAACTGGACACAGTATTCCAGATGAGGTCTGACCAAAGAGTAGAGGGCAATAATGACTTCACGTGATCTAGACTGTATGCTTCTGTTAATACATCCCAGAATTGTATTTGCCTTTTTTGCTGCTGCATCACACTGTTGACTCATGTTCAGTCTGTGATCTATTATACCCAAGTCTTTTTCACATGTGCTGTTGCTTAGCCTTATTCCTCCCATTCTGTATACGCTTTTTTCATTTTTATTTCCCAGATGTAGTACTTTGCATTCTTCCCTGTTAAAACCATTCTGTTAGTTGCTGCCCACTGCTCCAGTTTATTTATATCTTTTTGAATCCTCTCTCTCTTCTCTAGTATTAGCTATCCTTCCTAGCTTTGTGTCATCAGCAAATTTAATCAGTTTACCCTCAATTCCTTCATCTAAATCATTGATAAAGATGTTGAACAATACAGGGTCCAAGACAGAGCCCTGTGGTACACCACTAGATACATTCTTCCAACTGGATGTGCAGCCATTTATTACCACTCTTTGGGTCCTATCACTAAGCCAGTTATGAATCCACCTAACAGTTGCCTTGTCCATTCCATACTTAGTCATTTTTTCAATAAGGATTGTGTGAGATACTTTGTCAAATGCTTTGCTGAAGTCAAGATATAATATATCTACAGCATTTCCCTGATCCACCCAGTCAGCGATTCTGTCATAGAAGGAAATTAAATTAGTCTGACATGACTTATTAGTTACAAACCCATGCTGACTCTGGTTAATCACTTCATTCTTGTCCAGGTACTTACATACATGTTGTTTATGAATTTGTTCAAAGATCTTTCCTGGTATAGATGTCAGCCTCACCGGCCTATAGTTCCCTGGGTCCACCTTCTTCCCCTTTTTGAAGATAAGAACAACTTTTGATCTTCTCCAGTCTTCTGGGACTTCTCCTGTTCTCCAAGAATTTTCAAAGATTATGGAGAGTGGTTCAAAAATTTCTTCTGCTATCTCCTCAAGTACTCTGGGGTGTAATTCATCTGGACCTGGAGACTTGAATTCATTTATGTTAGCTAAGTGTTTCCTCACTATTTTTCTGTTGGATATCCTGGATTCTTCTATTCCCTTAATAGGACAGTGAAGATCAGTTGATGTTACATTTCCTTTCTGAGAGAAAACAGATGCAAAATAGGAATTTAAAAGTTCGGCCTTCTCAACATCCTTTCTTACCATTATATTATTGGGGCAGTAGACTGTATGGGCTCCTGTCAGGTGCCTGACTGCAGCCCATACAGTCTAGCTGGCTCACTACTGAAGATGCTAGACTGTACGGGCTCCTTCCAGGTGCCTGACTGCAGCCCATACAGTGTAGCCGGCTCACTACTGAAGATGCTAGACTGTATGGGCTCCTTCCAGGTATATATTCTTGAAGATAGCAGACTTCATGGGCTGCTGCCTGGCCCTGACTACAGCCCATACATGACACTAGAATGTATGTGCTCCTTCAAGGTATAAATTCTTAAAGCCAGCAGAATATATGGGCTCCTGTCAGGTATATATTATTGGGGCAGTAGAATGTATGGGCTCCTGTCAGGTATATATTATTGGGGCAGTAGAATGTATGGGCTCCTGTCAGGTGCCTGACTGCAGCCCATACAGTCTACCCAGCTCACTACTGAAGATGCTAAACTGTATGGGCTCCTTCCAGGTATATATTCTTGAAGATAGCAGACTTTTTGGGCTGCTGCCTGGCCCTGACTGCAGCCCATACAGTCTAGCCGGCTCACTACTGAAGATGCAAGACTGTATGGGCTCCTTCCAGGTATATATTCTTGAAGATAGCAGACTTTTTGGGCTGCTGCCTGGCCCTGACTGCAGCCCATACATGACACTAGAATGTATGTGCTCCTTCAAGGTATAAATTATTAAAGCCAGCAGAATATATGGACTCCTGCCAGGTCCTGGCTGCAGCCCATACAGTCTAGCCGGCTCAATACTGAAGATGCTAGACTGTATGGGCTCCTTCCAGGTATATATTACTGTAGATATAGACTGTATGGGCTCCTTCCAGGTATATATTACTGTAGATATAGACTGTATGGGCTCCTGTCAGGTATATATTACTGTCAGATATATATTATTGTACATATAAACTGTATGGGCTCCTGTTAGGTATATATTATTGTAGATACAGACTGTACGGGCTCCTGTCAGGTATATATTGTAGATACAGACTGTACAGGCTCCTGTCATGTATATATTATTGTAGATATAGACTGTATGGGCTCCTGTCAGGTAATATTACTGTAGATACAGACTGTACGGGCTCCTGTCAGGTATATATTACTGTAGATATAGACTGTACGGGCTCCTGTCAGGTATATATTACTGTAGATATAGACTGTACGGGCTCCTGTCAGGTATATATTACTGTAGATATAGACTGTACGGCTCCTGCAGGTATATATTACTGTAGATACAGACTGTACGGGCTCCTGTCAGGTATATATTACTGTAGATATAGACTGTACGGGCTCCTGTCAGGTATATATTACTGTAGATACAGACTGTATGGGCTCCTGTCAGGTATATATTACTGTAGATACAGACTGTATGGGCTCCTGTCAGGTATATATTACTGTAGATATAGACTGTATGGGCTCCTGTCAGGTATATATTACTGTAGATATAGACTGTATGGGCTCCTGTCAGGTATATTACTGTAGATATAGACTGTACAGGCTCCTGTCAGGTATATATTACTGTACATATAGACTGTACGGGCTCCTGTCAGGTATATATTACTGTAGATATAGACTGTACGGCTCCTGTCAGGTATATATTGTAGATACAGACTGTACAGGCTCCTGTCATGTATATATTATTGTAGATATAGACTGTACGGGCTCCTGTCAGGTATATATTACTGTAGATATAGACTGTACGGGCTCCTGTCAGGTACATATTGTAGATACAGACTGTACGGGCTCCTGTCATGTATATATTATTGTAGATATAGACTGTACAGGCTCCTGTCATGTATATATTATTGTAGATATAGACTGTATGGGCTCCTGTCAGGTATATATTACTGTACATATAGACTGTACGGGCTCCTGTCAGGTATATATTACTGTAGATATAGACTGTACGGGCTCCTGTCAGGTATATATTGTAGATACAGACTGTACAGGCTCCTGTCATGTATATATTATTGTAGATATAGACTGTACGGGCTCCTGTCAGGTATATATTACTGTAGATATAGACTGTACAGGCTCCTGTTAGGTATATATTACTGTACATATAGACTGTACGGGCTCCTGTCAGGTATATATTACTGTAGATATAGACTGTACGGGCTCCTGTCAGGTATATATACTGTAGATACAGACTGTATGGGCTCCTGTCAGGTATATAGACTGTACGGCTCCTGTCAGGTATATATTGTAGATAGACTGTACGGGCTCCTGTCATGTATATATTACTGTAGATATAGACTGTACGGGCTCCTGTCAGGTATATATTACTGTAGATATAGACTGTACGGGCTCCTGTCAGGTATATATTACTGTAGATATAGACTGTACGGGCTCCTGTCAGGTATATATTACTGTAGATACAGACTGTACGGGCTCCTGTCAGGTATATATTACTGTAGATAGACTGTACGGGCTCCTGTCAGGTATATATTACTGTAGATACAGACTGTATGGCTCCTGTCAGGTATATATTACTGTAGATACAGACTGTATGGCTCCTGTCAGGTATAATATAATACTGTAGATATAGACTGTATGGGCTCCTGTCAGGTATATAATTACTGTATGATATAGTACTGTAACTGAGGGCTCCTGTCAGGTATATAATTACTGTAGAATATTAGACTGTACAGGCTCCTGTCAGTATATATTACTGTAGATATAGACTGTACGGGCTCCTGTCAGGTATATATATAACTGTAGTGATAATATATGATAAGTCGGGCTCCTGTCAGTATATATTTGTAGATACAGACTGTACAGGCTCCTGTCATGTATATATTATTGTAGATATAGACTGTACTGGGCTCCTGTCAGGTATATATTACTGTAATATAGACTGTACGGGCTCCTGTCATGTATATATTGTAGATAAGACTGTACGGGCTCCTGTCAGTATATATTTGTAGATAAGACTGTACAGGCTCCTGTCATGTATATATTATTGTAGAATATAGACCTGTCATGGGCTCCTGTCAGGTATATATTACTGTACATATAGACTGTACGGGCTCCTGTCAGGTATATATTACTGTAGATATAGACTGTACGGGCTCCTGTCAGGTATAATATATTGTAAGATAAGACTGTACAGGCTCCTGTCATGTATATATTATTGTAGATATAGACTGTACGGGCTCCTGTCAGTATATATTACTGTAGATATAGACTGTACGGGCTCCTGTCAGGTATATATTACTGTACATATAGACTGTACGGGCTCCTGTCAGTATATATTACTGTAGATATAGACTGTACGGCTCCTGTCAGGTATATATTGTAGATACAGACTGTACAGGCTCCTGTCATGTATATATTATTGTAGATATAGACTGTACGGGCTCCTGTCAGGTATATATTACTGTAGATATAGACTGTACGGGCTCCTGTCAGGTATATATATTGTAGATACAGACTGTAGGGCTCCTGTCATGTATATATTATGTAGATATAGACTGTACGGGCTCCTGTCAGGTATATATTACTGTAGATATAGACTGTACGGCTCCTGTCAGGTATATATTACTGTACATATAGACTGTACGGGCTCCTGTCAGGTATATATTACTGTAGATATAGACTGTACGGGCTCCTGTCAGTATATATTATGTAGATATAGACTGTACGGGCTCCTGTCAGGTATATATTATTGTAGATATAGACTGTACGGGCTCCTGTCAGTGTATATATTATTGTAGATATAGACTGTACAGGGCTCCTGTCAGGTATATATTATGTAGATATAGACTGTACAGGCTCCTGTCAGGTATATATTACTGTACATATAGACTGTACGGGCTCCTGTCAGGTATATATTACTGTAGATATAGACTGTACGGGCTCCTGTCAGGTATATATTGTAGATAAGACTGTACAGGCTCCTGTCATGTATATATTATTGTAGATATAGACTGTACGGGCTCCTGTCAGGTATATATACTGTAGATATAGACTGTACGGGCTCCTGTCAGGTATATATTGTAGATACAGACTGTACGGGCTCCTGTCATGTATATATTATTGTAGATATAGACTGTACAGGCTCCTGTCATGTATATATTTACTGTAGATATATAGACTGTACGAGGCTCCTGTCAGGTATATATTACTGTAGATATAGACTGTACGGGCTCCTGTCAGGTATATATTGTAGATACAGACTGTACAGGCTCCTGTCATGTATATATTATTGTAGATATAGACTGTACGGGCTCCTGTCAGGTATATATTACTGTAGATATAGACTGTACGGGCTCCTGTCAGGTATATATTGTAGATACAGACTGTACGGGCTCCTGTCATGTATATATTATTGTAGATATAGACTGTACGGGCTCCTGTCAGGTATATATTACTGTAGATATAGACTGTACAGGCTCCTGTCAGGTATATATTACTGTACATATAGACTGTACGGGCTCCTGTCAGGTATATATTACTGTAGATATAGACTGTACGGGCTCCTGTCAGGTATATATTGTAGATACAGACTGTACAGGCTCCTGTCATGTATATATTATTGTAGATATAGACTGTACGGGCTCCTGTCAGGTATATATTACTGTAGATATAGACTGTACGGGCTCCTGTCAGGTATATATATGTAGATACAGACTGTACGGGCTCCTGTCATGTATATATTATGTAGATATAGACTGTACAGGCTCCTGTCAGTATATATTACTGTAGATATAGACTGTACAGGCTCCTGTTAGGTATATATTACTGTAATATAGACTGTACGGGCTCCTGTCAGGTATATATTACTGTAGATATAGACTGTACGGGCTCCTGTCAGGTATATATTGTAGATAACATTCGTACAGGCTCCTGTCATGTATATATTATTGTAGATATAGACTGTACGGGCTCCTGTCAGGTATATATTACTGTAGATATAGACTGTACGGGCTCCTGTCATGTATATATTACTTGTAGATATAGACTGTATGGGCTCCTGTCAGGTATATTACTGTACATATAGACTGTACAGGCTCCTGTCAGGTATATATTACTGTAGATATAGACTGTACGGGCTCCTGTCAGGTATATATTTGTAGATACAGACTGTACGGCTCCTGTCATGTATATATTATTGTAGATATAGACTGTACGGGCTCCTGTCAGGTATATATTACTGTAGATATAGACTGTACGGGCTCCTGTCAGGTATATAATATTGTAGATATAGACTGTACGGGCTCCTATCATGTATATATTATTGTAGATATAGACTGTACAGGCTCCTGTCAGGTATATATTACTGTAGATATAGACTGTACGGGCTCCTGTCAGGTATATATACTGTAGATATAGACTGTACGGGCTCCTGTCATGTATATATTATTGTAGATATAGACTGTACGGGCTCCTGTCAGGTATATATTATGTAGATATAGACTGTACGGCTCCTGTCAGGTATATATTGTAGATACAGACTGTACAGGCTCCTGTCATGTATATATTATTGTAGATATAGACTGTACGGGCTCCTGTCAGGTATATATATTGTAGATACAGACTGTACAGGCTCCTGTCAGTATATATTATTGTAGATATAGACTGTACGGGCTCCTGTCAGGTATATATTACTGTAGATATAGACTGTACGGGCTCCTGTCAGGTATATATTGTAGATACAGACTGTACAGGCTCCTGTCATGTATATATTATTGTAGATATAGACTGTACGGGCTCCTGTCAGGTATATATTACTGTAGATATAGACTGTACGGGCTCCTGTCAGGTATATATTGTAGATACAGACTGTACGGCTCCTGTCTGTATATATTATTGTAGATATAGACTGTACGGCTCCTGTCAGTATATATTTGTAGATATAGACTGTACAGGCTCCTGTCATGTTATATTATTGTAGATATAGACGTATGGGCTCCTGTCAGTATATATTACTGTAGATATAGACTGTACGGCTCCTGTCAGGTATATATTGTAGATACAGACTGTACTGGGCTCCTGTCATGTATATATTATTGTAGATATAGACTGTACGGGCTCCTGTCAGGTATATATTACTGTAGATATAGACTGTACGGGCTCCTGTCAGGTTATATTACTGTAGATAAGACTGTACGGGCTCCTGTCAGGTATATATTACTGTAGATACAGACTGTACGGGCTCCTGTCAGGTATATATTACTGTAGATATAGACTGTACGGGCTCCTGTCAGGTATATATTACTGTAGATAAGACTGTATGGGCTCCTGTCAGGTATATATTACTGTAGATATAGACTGTAGGGCTCCTGTCAGGTATATATTACTGTAGATAAGACTGTATGGGCTCCTGTCAGGTATATATATACTGTAGTATATAGACTGTATAATGGGCTCCTGTCAGGTATATTATTACTGTAGATATAGAACTGTAACGAGGCTCCTGTCAGATATATATTACTGTAGATATAGACTGTATGGGCTCCTGTCAGATATATATTACTGTAGATACAGACTGTATGGGCTCCTGTCAGGTATATATTGCTGTACATATAGACTGTACGGGCTCCTGTCAGGTATATATTACTGTAGATATAGACTGTACGGGCTCCTGTCAGGTATATATTGTAGATACAGACTGTACAGGCTCCTGTCATGTATATATTATTGTAGATATAGACTGTATGGGCTCCTGTCAGGTATATATTATTGTAGATACAGACTGTACGGGCTCCTGTCAGGTATTTATTATTGTAGCTACAGACTGTATGGGCTGCTGTCAGGTATATATTATTGTAGATACAGACTTTATGGGCTCCTGTCAGGTATATATTATTGTGGCAGTGGAATGTATGGGCTCCTGTCAGGTATATATTACTGTAGCTACAGACTGTATGGGCTGCTGTCAGGTATATATTATTGTGACAGTGGAATGTATTGGCTCCTGTCAGGTATATATTACTGTAGCTACAGATTGTATGGGCTCCTGTCAGGTATATATTATTGTGGCAGTGGAATGTATTGGCTCCTGTCAGGTATATATTACTGTAGCTACAGACTGTATGGGCTGCTGTCAGGTATATATTATTGTAGATACAGACTTTATGGGCTCCTGTCAGGTATACAGTCATGGCCAAAAGTTTTGAGAATGACACAAATATTAATTTTTACAAAGTCTACTGCTTCACGTTTTCTAATGGCAATTTGCATATACTCCAGAATGTTATAAAGAGTGATCAGCTTAACAGCAATTACTTGCAAAGTCAATATTTGGCTAGAAAATGAACTTTATCCCCCAAAACACATTTCAACATCATTGCAGCCCTGCCTTAAAAGGACCAGCTAACCTCTTGTCAGTGATTGCTCCATTAACACAGGTGTGGGTGTTGATGAGGACATGGCTGGAGATCAATCTGTCATGATTAAGTAAGAATGACACCACTGGACACTTTAAAAGGAGGCTGGTGCTTGGCATCATTGTTTCTCTTCTGTTAACCATGGTTATCTCTAAAGAAACATGTGCAGTCATCATTGCAATGCACAAAAATGGCCTAACAGGGAAGAGTATCGCAGCTAGAAAGATTGCACCTCAGTCAACAATCTATCGCATCATCAAGAACTTCAAGGAGAGAGGTTCCATTGTTGTCAAAAAGGCTTCAGGGCGCCCAAGAAAGACCAGCAAGCGCCAGGACCGTCTCTTAAAAGTGTTTCAGCTGCGGGATCGGGCTACCAGCAGTGCAGAGCTTGCTCAGGAATGGCAGCAGGCAGGTGTGAGTGCATCTGCACGCACTGTGAGGCGGAGACTCTTGGAGCAAGGCCTGGTCTCAAGGAGGGCAGCAAAGAAGTCACTTCTCTCCAGAAAAAACATCATGGACAGACTGATATTCTGCAAAACGTACAGGCAGTGGACTGCTGAGGACTGGGGTAAAGTTATTTTCTCTGATGAATCCCCTTTTCGATTGCTTGGGACATCAGGAAAACGCCTCATTCGGAGAAGACAAGGTGAGCGCTACCACCAGTCTTGTCTCATGCCAGCTGTTAAGCATCCTGAAACCATTCATGTGTGGGGATGCTTCTCAGCCAAGGGAATCGGCTCTCTCCCAGTCTTGCCTAAAAACACAGCCATGAATAAAGAATGGTACCAGAATGTCCTCCAAGAGCAACTTCTCCCAACCCTCCAAGAGCAGGTTTGGCGATCAACAATGCCTTTTCCAGCATGATGGAGCACCTTGCCATAAAGCAAAGGTGATAACTAAATGGCTCAGGGAACAAAACATAGAGATTTTGGGTCCATGGCCTGGAAACTCCCCAGATCTTAATCCCATTGAGAACTTGTGGTCAATCATCAAGAGACGGGTGGACAAACAAAAACCTAAAAATTCTGACAAAATGAAAGCATTGATTGTGCAAGAATGGACTGCTATCAGTCAGGATTTGGTCCAGAAGTTGATTGAGAGCATGCCAGGGAGAATTGCAGAGGTCCTGAAGAAGAAGGGTCAACACTGAAATATTGACTTGCTGCATTAACTCTTTCTAACTGTCAATATAAGCTTTTGTTACTCATATGTTTGCAATTATTATATTTCTGTCTGTGATAAAAACATCTGTCAAACACACATAAAAACCAGAGGGCAGCAGATCATGTGAAAATATAATATTTGTGTCATTCTCAAAACTTTTGGCCATGACTGTATATTATTGTGGCAGTGGAAATTGTATGGACTCCTGTCAGGTATATATTACTGTAGATACAGACTGTACGGGCTCCTGTCAGGTATATATTACTGTAGATACAGACTGAATGGGCTCCTGTCAGGTATATATTGCTGTAGATACAGACTGTACGGGCTCCTGTCAGGTATATATTATTGTAGGTATAGACTGTATGGGCTCCTGTCAAGTATATATTACTGTAGATACAGACTGCACGGGCTCCTGTCAGGTATATATTACCCGCCCACCATTCCTAGGAGTAAGAAGCACTGAAGATGAGCTCCTGAATTTCCATCACTTTATACCTTGTAATGAGCCAACTGTAAGAGTAAAACCTGGAAAAAATCAACTCCGTGGGACAGAAAAGGGACCTGGACTGAGCTGGACTTTGGATTTTTATGAAAGAGGAAGAAATAGAGGATTTAAAGGACAAAGCAAGAAACTCCTGGAGGACAGACTGCAAACAGGCAACATTCATCTGACATCCAGAGACCTGAGCATCCAAAGGTAGGACCATCCTGCAACCCCAAAACAATCTATAGACTTCCTACAAATCTATCTTCTTAGAAATAAGGATTATAATTACTATATAACCACAAAAATGGAAAACACAAATTTAGAAGTAAATGGGCAAAGCACATGGCTGGAGACACAGCACACCAGGGGGTCAGATATGGAGACAACACAGGGGCAGAAGAGCATTAAAGTCAAGAAAGGAAAAGCAATGAGGGAGAATCCAGAAACCCTTATCTCTGATTACACTAAAGATGAAGAAAAAAGGAGAACCAACGTGGTATTCCACACAGACCATCTCTCAGCCTGGCACACCGCCCTGTGCAAGCAGTATAAACATATATCTCAGTACAACACTAATACTGGCCGGCAGATTAAAATTAAAAGCAACGCAGAAGATGACACCAACTCACTCACCATAAGTCTGTACAACACTGGCACCGTCATGGTGCAAGGGACTGAGGACAATCTGCAGCAGTTTGAAGACCATTTTACTGATATCAGTGAACAGGCACAAATTCTTAAGGTACTGCCACACTTAGTGATCTCGTTAGCAATCTCAATAACGACGCAAGCTAATGAGATCGTTTGTGAGATCTCTTTTAGGTCGCTAGTAGCTGCCAAACAGGAGATCTCATAAACGACTCATCAGCGGTCAGCGATCTCTTTAACGACTTTGGCGGTCGTTAGGATGTCATTAGTATGTACTGAGCGCTTCTGATTCATAGGAATTTCCAGCATTGCTCCTGCTCTCTGCATCCTGCTAGCCTGCTTTGCAACTGCTGCGATCCTCTCTGTGACGCAAAAGAGAACTTACAGATATTGCGATCCACTCCGTGACGCTAAACCCATATGCGTCACAAACGAGGTCGTTCGCAAAAGGTGCCAAACACAGCGATATAGGCTCACCAGCGGGACGCCAACGATCAAAAAACGGTCCAGAACTCTAGTGAACGATCAGCGACATCACAGCAGGGGCCACATAGTTGCTACATGCCACACACAGCTAAGTCGCTAACGAGATCGCAAAATAGTGACGTTTTAGTGATCTCGTTTGCGATCTCGTTTGCGATCTCGTTTCGTGTGGCATACCCTTTAGAAAGCCACTTCCAGAGGCATTTGTAATGCTCACATCTCTACAGAGAAGACCTCCAGGGCCCCTACCCCCAACACTTCACACCTCTCCCCTGAGACCATCAGAGACTGTCTATCTCAATTAGAACTAGACTTGGTTCAAATTAAAGGTACTGCCACACTAAACAATCCCGCTAGCGATCACGATAACGACGCATACTAATGCGATCGCTAGCGGATTGTTTCTATATCGCTAAGTGCGGCCACATTTAGCGATATAGTTAACGACGCTATCGCCGTTAGCGATCTTCTTAACGACTTTAGCGGTACAAAAGTACCGCTAAATCGCTAAGAAAAGGTGCCACACTAGCGATATATACTTACCCAGCGGGAGCGCCGACGAGAAAATAGGGTCCGGAACGATTCCAGCGACGAGCGAGATCACAGCAGGAAGCTCGTCGCTGGCAGATGCCGCACTGAACAACATCGCTAACGGGATTGCTAAATAGTGACTTTTTTAGCGATCCCGTTAGCGATATTGTTCAGTGTGGCATACCCTTTAGGAAGAACTTCAAAGAAACTCACATAGAAATGCAAATGACCAAGCAACAAATGAGATCAACAAGCTGAAATGTGAGTTCAAGTCAGCTCTCCAGAAAATAAGAGAGGAAATGAGCGAATTACAAAATGACAATGAAAGGAGATAGCAGAACTCAAAACACAGACTCCTCAATGTCTGACCCAGCAGGGGGCAATGGAAACAAACCAGAGAGCAGACAATATGGCCTCTACTGACCAGAATGTGGAGACGCCAAATAACAACACAACAATAACCTACAATATGAATAATCTTGAAACCAAGAAAAGTGAATCAGCGAGAAGAGAACCAACCACCAGCAAAGCCAGCATCACAGACCCCCACCAGCAGCCACTTAACCCACCCCAGACACCACAAAGCCCTGATATCGTCCTAATAATGGACTCAAATGGGAAGTACCTAAACGCACAACGGCTATTCCCAGGAAAACGGGTCAGAAAAATCCACTGTGCAACTATTGAACAGGTGACAGAGGTCATCAATAATCCACGTTTTACCAACCCAAACCATATTATTATACACACAGGTACAAACAATCTGCCAGACCAGCACCAGCACAAGCAGCTCGCAGGACAACTGGCCCAACTAGCAAAGACGGCAAAACTAAAATTCCCAGACAGCAAAATCATTCTGTCATCACTGCTCCCAACAAAGTGAAAATAGAGAATACTTGGCACTCAACTTTGTGAAGTGGATTCCTGTTTATTGCAGTCACAGTACAAATGAAACGTTTCGGTCCAAGTGGACCTTCTTCAATCTGACAGCAAAAAGGCATATGACAACAAATTTGAAAATTGAAAAGAGTGGCAAACATCAAAATAAACATCAAAATAAAATAAAAATAAAAGTAATTATTTACAAAAATTTACAAGTATACAAATATATAGGAATATATATGGAAAGAAGGTACATTCTGTGACACTATACCAGTGTTCAAAATCTATTAGTGAGTGGATATTATAGAGGAGAATCTTCATAGTGGAATATCCATTTAGGTGATTAAGTGTGATAATAGAACGATAATCATTGGAAAAATTCCAATTACCTACCCGACTGCTTGTGAGGAAGCAATAGTATGAAAAAAAGAGGCAGTATGCCTAGAAAATAAACATGTTGAAGTTTAGCCTTGTGAAATCAAAAAAAGGGAATTGTAACGAACGTATAATGAAATATGGTACAAGCAGGTACCTTCAGAGGTAAGTATCCTTCTATAGTACTGTGCGTAGTACTCTTATGGAGTAGTCCCTTGTTAGGATCTGAATTTATGAAGTTTGCAAAAAATGGAGGTATAAAGAGGATTAGTATTATTAAACCCAATCTATAAGAAATATAGAGGTAATGGGTAAGGAAAAAAGGAAAAAACTCACTTGCTTATTATGTCTCCCAAATATGGAGGAAGAGGCCAAAGGGCTCTGTGTGTGACCTAAAACGGTATAGGAATATCCATATTTTCATATATTGTTAAATATGCAGAAAACCTATGATTCAATTTATAATGTCAGATATCATGGAGCTGTGGACTGGTCGTGTAGGGACTTGTATATTAGATAATCTAATATACAAGTCCCTACACGACCAGTCCACAGCTCCATGATATCTGACATTATAAATTGAATCATAGGTTTTCTGCATATTTAACAATATATGAAAATATGGATATTCCTATACCGTTTTAGGTCACACACAGAGCCCTTTGGCCTCTTCCTCCATATTTGGGAGACATAATAAGCAAGTGAGTTTTTTCCTTTTTTCCTTACCCATTACCTCTATATTTCTTATAGATTGGGTTTAATAATACTAATCCTCTTTATACCTCCATTTTTTGCAAACTTCATAAATTCAGATCCTAACAAGGGACTACTCCATAAGAGTACTACGCACAGTACTATAGAAGGATACTTACCTCTGAAGGTACCTGCTTGTACCATATTTCATTATACGTTCATTACAATTCCCTTTTTTTGATTTCACAAGGCTAAACTTCAACATGTTTATTTTCTAGGCATACTGCCTCTTTTTTTCATACTATTGCTTCCTCACAAGCAGTCGGGTAGGTAATTGGAATTTTTCCAATGATTATCGTTCTATTATCACACTTAATCACCTAAATGGATATTCCACTATGAAGATTCTCCTCTATAATATCCACTCACTAATAGATTAATTAGATAATCTAATATACAAGTCCCTACACGACCAGTCCACAGCTCCATGATATCTGACATTATAAATTGAATCATAGGTTTTCTGCATATTTAACAATATATGAAAATATGGATATTCCTATACCGTTTTAGGTCACACACAGAGCCCTTTGGCCTCTTCCTCCATATTTGGGAGACATAATAAGCAAGTGAGTTTTTTCCTTTTTTCCTTACCCATTACCTCTATATTTCTTATAGATTGGGTTTAATAATACTAATCCTCTTTATACCTCCATTTTTTGCAAACTTCATAAATTCAGATCCTAACAAGGGACTACTCCATAAGAGTACTACGCACAGTACTATAGAAGGATACTTACCTCTGAAGGTACCTGCTTGTACCATATTTCATTATACGTTCATTACAATTCCCTTTTTTTGATTTCACAAGGCTAAACTTCAACATGTTTATTTTCTAGGCATACTGCCTCTTTTTTTCATACTATTGCTTCCTCACAAGCAGTCGGGTAGGTAATTGGAATTTTTCCAATGATTATCGTTCTATTATCACACTTAATCACCTAAATGGATATTCCACTATGAAGATTCTCCTCTATAATATCCACTCACTAATAGATTTTGAACACTGGTATAGTGTCACAGAATGTACCTTCTTTCCATATATATTCCTATATATTTGTATACTTGTAAATTTTTGTAAATAATTACTTTTATTTTTATTTTATTTTGATGTTTATTTTGATGTTTGCCACTCTTTTCAATTTTCAAATTTGTTGTCATATGCCTTTTTGCTGTCAGATTGAAGAAGGTCCACTTGGACCGAAACGTTTCATTTGTACTGTGACTGCAATAAACAGGAATCCACTTCACAAAGTTGAGTGCCAAGTATTCTCTATTTTCACTATTTTGGTTGGGAAACCTACTTGTGCACCATCACGGTAGTGCTACGATATATCTTCACTATATGCTCCCAACAAAGGACATATCCAGGCAAACCACCCAAAGCATCAATATGGAACTGACAGAAAGGGTCAAGACTGTCCCAAACGTGACCCTGGCACAACACCTTTCCATAAACCACCATCACCTATATGATAATAAGCACCTCAACAAACAAGGGGTCAGCCTCCTGGCCAAAGAGCTGAAAGACATCGTACTAACCAGAGGACCCAGGCCTGGATTCAACAGTGACCAACATCACACCGAAAGACCCCTAACAATAAAAAGACAGAAAACCCCAATCCTATCTCCAGAAGCTGGAAATAAAGCTCTTCACCCAAAATCAGACCATCAGAGGAGGAGACCTCCATTGAGGGGTCCACCGACCCCACACAGATACACGCAGAGCAGAGATATGGATGAGGTAAAGACCCTGCTCAGCGCACTATGCAGGAAACTAATGTGACTGGATGGAACCAAGCACACCTACAAAACAGTCAGAAATCCAGTTTGTCCTACACAGCCATACTCATTACAAGGTATATACACACAAGATAAATAGAAAAATGACTTCACTTACAATCAGCAGCTGGAATATTCAGGGTCTCAACACCTCGACCTTTGGATGTAAAACAAATTACCCGGACTTTATACAAAGACTGAAAAATATAGACATCCAGATCCTCCTGGAAACATGGACCAGAGCCGAAAATGAATCCCTGGCGCCCATCGGATACAGGGAAATCTCTGTCCCTGCCCTGAAAAATAAAAACATCAAACAGGGCCGGAGCTCAGGAGGAATACTGATCTGGTATAAAGATGAGCTCCACCAATACATCAAACCGGTGAAGAGAGGAGGCAGCCACATATGGATCAGGATCAGCAGCTCCATCCTCACCTCTCAGTCTGATGTCCACCTCTGCGCCACCTATATACCACCGCCAGAGTCCCCCTACTTCAATCCAGAGAGCTTTGAGATCTTACAAAGAGAAGCCGCCCACTATCAGGCCCTGGGCAAAGTTCTCATCTTTGGAGACCTCAACGCAAGAACAGGGAGAGAAAACGACTTCCTGACCACGGATGGGAACATCTACATATTTGGAGCAGAAAATGACGGCCAAGACTCAGTACACACAGAGAGAAACAGCTATAACAGTACAGTCAACAAAAGTGGTAAAAAGCTCCTGAACATATGTAGAAGTTTAGGACTTCATATTCTTAATTGACGTACCAAAGGAGACTCTTTAGGGAGGTATACACTAAACTCCCATGTAGGGAGGAGTGTAGTAGATTATGCCATTACAGACATGAACCGGGCAAATATCAGCGCCTTCTTAGTCACCCCACAAACGCACCTGTCAGACCACAGCCAACTTCTTCTGTACTTGAAATCTACAGAGAAACCACCCACTCAAAAGCCACAGCATAGCGGCCTCTTCAACCGGCCTCCATCATATAAATGGTCCAAAACGTCGGCACTAAAGTATAAAGAGGCTCTCAGCAGATCCGAAATACAGCGGATGCTCCACCACTTCTACAACCACGAGTACCAGCCTAACCCAAAGGGAGTGAGTCAAGCTACAAAAGACCTCAACAATATATTCTATGCAATGGCCAGACTGTCCGACCTTAAAAAAGTTGACTACAAGAGACCAAAAGAAAAACAGATCAATGGTTGGTTTGACAGAGAATGTAAAGCCGTACGGAAGACCCTGAGAACAGCCTCAAACAAGAAACATAGAGACCCCAACCACCCTGGTCTGAGGGAAGCCTATGAAACCATACAAAGGCAGTACAAAACCATCCTCAGGAGGAAGAAGCAGAGTTACATCTCTACCAAGCTTAACCAACTCCAAGATGCTCTTCAAGACAATTCCTTCTGGGAACTATGGAACCACATGGGCACAAAAGACAAGAAAAAACAACATCCATATCCAAAATGGCAACATCTGGCTCTAGTACTTCAGAGACCTCTATAAAGACATCCCAAAGGAAGAACTAAACCAAGAACAGGAAACATAATGGCAAAATTAAAAGCAATGGAGGAAAAAGTAAAAAATTTCCAAAACCCAGTGGATACACCTATTACATTACAGGAAGTAGCAGAGAGAATCTCTTCCATAAGATGTAGAAAAGCCGGTGGCCTGGATGGAATCCTACCAGAAATGCTGAAGTACAGCCCACCAGAAATGCAGGCTGCAATGGTTAAACTCTTCAATATTGTGCTAAGTGCCGGCTACTTCCCTCGTACCTGGAACCAAGGCCTCATCACACCCATCCACAAGAATGGGACAGGACCAGCAATCAGGGGATAGTCAGCAGCAACCTGGGAATGTTCACACACTAAACAGAGGATCCTCAGTTTCTCACGACTAACGTCCAGCAAGGCAACAGGTCTGCAACCACGCACCATGACACATCTACCTCGCTCATTCAAGACACGTCCACAATACAAGAAGGAGATTCCCGTTTCTGACTTAAAAGGCCTTGATTCGTTGGCACCGTTATTCCTGAACTGCGAAGCGGATAAGAGGAGACCTACATTATCAAAGCCTAACCGAGACCAAGCAGTGTGAGGTGAACGTAAAAGAACGGCTTATTCAGCAAGCTGAGTCGACAGCTGCAGCCTAATCCAAGCTCTTCAAACATTACATCAACGAGCTGGCTACCGCTTCTGGAATCTTACACAGCACTTGTCCACCCTCCCGACACCCAGGTGAAATTCCGCTGTATCAGATACTGCTGTTCTGACACCAACCGAGAAAGGCCTCTCAGACAATCTGAAAATCCTAGAGAAATCCAGCCCCTGGGCACTACGGTAACTAAAGAAAACCAACATCATGGTGTTCCAGAGAGGAAAGAGTAGAAATGCAGACCAAGCAACCCTTCATTTCCTCAACAACTGCACCCTACTGGAAACAGCAAAGATCCACCTCAGCCTAGAGATTCCGCTGTCAGGACGGCTTCCAACAAGCCATAAGGGACCCTAAGACAAGCCTGTAAAACTTCTTGGCATCGCTGAAGGAAACTACTACCAAAACGAAGCCACATGAGGGTCAGGTTAAAAAATTGACAGACTCTTGTCATCGACCAACCTCCTTACGGCAGTGAAGTCTGTCCTCACCTAGGCCAGATCCGGTCAAGTGTTCCAGCCATAAGACTAATATACACATGAACTTCTGCAGAGACTTCTCAGCCATCTGAGCACCTAGTGTCTGGCCGGGACTCGATGCCAAACTTCCACGTATGTCGCATGAAGTCTGTTTGAGGTCCGTCAGAAGGCGTCCTGGTCACCGTGTTGGCCATGGTCACTTTATGCTCTCCTGGGCTTGTATCTGCCTGTGTCGGCCGGATTCGATGGCCAGACTGTGGGCACTGAGTCTATACCGGCTTCAGGATCTTGCGGTCTCTGGGGTCCGGGAGTTTCTCCAGGTATGGGGCCAGTCTGTAGTCTCTCTGTAGACTCCGTACATGGTCAGTTTCTGGGAGCTGATGATGTGTTCTTCCAGTCACTGACATACCTCTCCTGGCCTTCGTCTACCATCTTCCTGATTTCGGCTTTTGTCAGGTTGTTGTGATTGGTGTTCTGGTTAGGTTGGGTTTGGGTGAGCTGTTCCGAGGGTCCTAGTTTTTCTGTTTCACCTACGTGTGTCAGGGCTTTATGGTGATGGGATCTTGGATTGCTCCTATGTAGTGAGCCGGAATGACAGTGCCCTCTTTAGAACCGTTAGGTGTAGAGGGAATCTGCCCAGCTCGGCCCGGCAAGCACTGTTGGAGGTGCTCCGATGGACTTGGAGAAGGTGCTTGCAGAATTCCAGGTGGAATATTTCTGTTGGGCTGGAATCCCACCTTGACCAGTCTGGGTAGGTGTGAGGACCCCAGACTTCACTGCCATACAGGAGGTTTGGGGCGATGACAGAGTCGAAGATTTTTAACCAGACCCTCACTGGTGGTTTCAGATGGTAGAGTTTCCTTCGATGCCATAGAAGGTTTTACATGCCTTGTCTTTCAGGGTCTCTATGGCTTGTTTGAAGCTTCCTGACCGTGAATCTCTAGGCCCAGGTAGGTATATTTGTCTGTTCCTGTAAGGGCGCAGTTGTTGAGGACAAATGAAGGGTGCTGGTCTAATTTTCTCTTTCTCCTCTGGAACACCATGATGTTGGTTTTCTTTAGGTTGACCGGTAGTGCCCAGGTGGAGCTGAATTTCTCTACGATTTTCAGGTTGTCTTGGAGGCCTTTCTCGGTTGGTGACAGAAGCAGCAGTCATCTGCATACAGCAGGAATTTCACCTGGGGTCGTGGAGGGTGGGACCTGGTGCTGTGGAAGATTCCAGAGCGGTAGCCAGCTCTTGATGTAAATGTTGAAGAGCGTTGGACTTAGGCTGCAGCCTTGTCTGACTCCACGGCTCTGCTGGAAATAAGCCGTTCTTTTACCGTTCACACTCACACTGCAGAGGTTCTCGGTGTAGGAGCTTTTGATAACATAGTAGGTCTTTCCTCCTATTCCGCTCTCCAGCAGTTTCAGGAATAAGCCCGGGTGCCACACCGAATCGAAGGCCTTTTTAAAGTCACGAAACAGGCGTATATCTTCCCGTTCTTTGTATTGTGGACGTGTCTCTGAATGAGGCTGTGCAGGGTATAGATGTGGTCAGTGGTGCGGTGGTTTGGCATGAACCCTGCTTGGCTCTTGCTGAGGACGTTATGTTCGGTGAGGAAACTGAGGATCCTCTTGTTCAGGATGCTGTTGAACAGTTTCCCCAGGTTGCTGCTGACACATATGCCTCTGTAGTTGGCTGGGTCATACCTGTCCCCATTCTTGTGGATGGGTGTGATGAGGCCTTGGTTCCAGGTACGAGGGAAGTATCCGGCACTTAGCACAATATTGAAGAGTTTAACCATTGCAGCCTGTATTTCTGGTGGGCTGTACTTCAGCATTTCTGGTAGGATTCCGTCCAGGCCACCGGCTTTTCTACATCTTATGGAAGAGATTCTCTCTGCTACTTCCTGTAATGTAATAGGTGTATCCATGGGGTTTTGGAAGTTTTTTACTTTTTCCTCCATTGCTTTTAGTTTTGCCATTATGTTTTCCTGTTTTTGGTTTAGTTCTTCCGTTGGGATGTCTTTATAGAGGTCTCTGAAGTACTGGAGCCAGATGTTGCCATTTTGGATATGGATGTTGTTTTTCTTGTCTTTTGTGCCCATGTGGTTCCATAGTTCCCAGAAGGAATTGTCTTGAAGAGCATCTTGGAGTTGGTTAAGCTTGGTAGAGATGTAACTCTGTTTCTTCCTCCTGAGGATGGTTTTGTACTGCCTTTGTATGGTTTCATAGGCTTCCCTCAGACCAGGGTGGTTGGGGTCTCTATGTTTCTTGTTTGAGGCTGTTCTCAGGGTCTTCCGTACGGCTTTACATTCTCTGTCAAACCAACCATTGATCTGTTTTTCTTTTGGTCTCTTGTAGTCGACTTTTTTAAGGTCGGACAGTCTGGCCATTGCATAGAATATATTGTTGAGGTCTTTTGTAGCTTGACTCACTCCCTTTGGGTTAGGCTGGTACTCGTGGTTGTAGAAGTGGTGGAGCATCCGCTGTATTTCAGGTCTAATGAGAGCCTCTTTATACTTTAATGCTGACGTTTTGGACCATTTATAGGATGGAGGCCGGTTGAAGAGGCTGCTATGCTGTGGCTTTTGAGTGTGTGGTTTCTCTGTAGATTTCAAGTACAGAAGAAGTTGGCTGTGGTCTGACAGGTGCGTTTGTGGGGTGACTATGAAGGCGCTGATATTTGCCCGGTTCATGTCTGTAATGGCATAATCTACTACACTCCTCCCTACATGGGAGTTTAGTGTACACCTCCCCAAAGAGTCTCCTTTGGTACGTCAATTAAGAATATGAAGTCCTAAACTTCTACATACGTTCAGGAGCTTTTTACCACTTTTGTTGACTGTACTGTCATAGCTGTTTCTCTCTGTGTGTACTGAGTCTTGGTCGTCATTCTCTGCTCCAAATATGTAGATGTTCCCATCCGTGGTCAGGAAGTCGTTTTCTCTCCCTGTTCTTGCATTGAGGTCCCCATAGATGAGAACTTTGCCCAGGGCCTGATAGTGGGCGGCTTCTCTTTGTAAGATCTCGAAGCTCTCTGGATTGAAGTAGGGGGACTCTGGCGGTGGTATATAGGTGGCGCAGAGGTGGACATCAGACTGAGAGGTGAGGATGGAGCTGCTGATCCTGATCCATATGTAGCTACCTCCTCTCTTCACCGTTTTGATGTATTGGTGGAGCTCATCTTTATACCAGATCAGTATTCCTCCTGAGCTCCGGCCCTGTTTGACGTTTTTATTTTTCAGGGCAGGGACAGAGATTTCCCTGTATCCGATGGGCGCCAGGGATTCATTTTCGGCTCTGGTCCATGTTTCCAGGAGGATCTGGATGTCTATATTTTTCAGTCTTTGTATAAAGTCAGGGTCATTTGTTTTACATCCAAAGGTCGAGGTGTTGAGACCCTGAATATTCCAGCTGCTGATTGTAAGTGAAGTCATTTTTTTCTATTTATCTTGTGTGTATATACCTTGTAATGAGTATGGCTGTGTAGGACAAACTGGATTTCTGACTGTTTTGTAGGTGTGCTTGGTTCCATCAAGTCACATTAGTTTCCTGCATAGTGCGCTGAGCAGGGTCTTTACCTCATCCATATCTCTGCTCTGCGTGTATCTGTGTGGAGTCGGTGGACCCCTCCATGGAGGTCTCCTCCTCTGATGGTCTGATTTTGGGTGAAGAGCTTTGTTTCCAGCTTCTGGAGATAGGATTGGGGTTTTCTGTCTTTTTATTGTTAGGGGTCTTTCGGTGTGATGTTGGTCACTGTTGAATTCAGGCCTGGGTCCTCTGTTTAGTACGATGTCTTTCAGCTCTTTGGCCAGGAGACTGACCCCTTGTTTGTTGAGGTGCTTATTATCATATAGGTGATGGTGGTTTATGGAAAGGTGTTGTGCCAGGGTCACGTTTGGGACAGTCTTGACCCTTTCTGTCAGTTCCATATTGATGCTTTGGGTGGTTTGCCTGGATATGTCCTTTATTGGGAGCAGAGATGACAGAATGATTTTGCTGTCTGGGAATTTTAGTTTTGCCGTCTTTGCTAGTTGGGCCAGTTGTCCTGCGATCTGCTGGTGCTGGTCTGGCAGATTGTTTGTACCTGCGTGTATAATGATATGGTTTGGGTTGGTAAAACGTGGATTATTGATGACCTCTGTCACCTGTTCAATAGTTGCACAGTGGATTTTTCTGACCCGTTTTCCTGGGAATAGCCGTTGTGCATTTAGGTACTTCCCATTTGAGTCCATTATTAGGACGATATCAGGACTTTGTGGTGTCTGGGATGGGTTAAGTGGCTGCTGGTGGGGGTCTGTAATGCTGGCTTTGCTGGTGGTTGGTTCTCTTCTTGCTGGTTCACTTTTCTTGGTTTCAGGATTGTTCATATTGTTGGTTATTGCTGTGTTGTTGTTTGGCGTCTCCACATTCTGGTCAGTGGAGGCCATGTTGTCTGCTCTCTGGCTTGTTCCCATTGCCCCCTGCTGGGTCAGACATTGAGGAGTCTGTGTTTTGAGTTCTGCTATCTCCTTTCTGAGCCTTTCATTGTCATTTTGTAATTCGCTCATTTCCTCTCTTATTTTCTGGAGAGCTGACTTGAACTCACATTTCAGCTTATTGATCTCATTTGTTGCTTGGTCATTTCCATTTCTATGTGAGTTTCTTTGAAGTTCTTCCTTAATTTGAACCAAGTCTAGTTCTAATTGAGATAGACAGTCTCTGATGGTCTCAGGGAGAGGTGTGAAGTGTTGGGGGTAGAGGAATATATACCTGACAGGAGTCGATACAGTCTATATCTACAATAATATATACCTGACAGGAGCCCATACAGTCTATATCTACAATAATATATACTGACAGGAGCCCGTACAGTCTATATCTACAGTAATATATACCTGACAGGAGCCCGTACAGTCTATATCTACAGTAATATATACCTGACAGCGGCCCATACAGTCTATATCTACAATAATATATACCTGACAGGAGTCGATACATAATAGAACTACAGTAATATATACCTGACAGGAGCCCAAACAGTCTGTATCTACAATAATATATACCTGACAGGAGCCTGTACAGTCTATATCTACAATAATATATACCTGACAGGAGCCTGTAGTCTATATCTACAGTAATATATACCTGACAGGAGCCTGTACAGTCTATATCTACAGTAATATATACCTGACAGGAGCCCGTACAGTCTATATCTACAATAATAAATACCTGACAGGAGCCCATACATTCTATATTTACAATTATATATACCTGACAGGAGCCCATACAGTCTATATCTACAATAATATATACCTGACAGGAGCCCGTACAGTCTGTATCTACAATAATATATACCTGGCAGGAGCCCGTACAGTCTATATCTGCAATAATTTATACCTGACAGGAGCCCGTACAGTCTGTATCTACAATAATATATACCTGACAGGAGCCCATACAGTCTATATCTACAGTAATATATACCTGACAGGAGCCCATACAGTCTATATCTACAGTAATATATACCTGACAGTAGACCATACGGTCTATATCTACAGAAAGATATAACTGACAGGGGCCCATACAGTCTGTATCTATAATAATATATACCTGACGGGCCCATACAGTCTGTATCCACAATAATATATACCTGACAGGAGCCTGTACAGTCTGTATCTACAGTAATATATACCTGACAGCAGGGTTCGACAAACACAGGCGCCAGGTCGCCCTTGGTGCCTAGAAAATCATGCCTGGCGCCCGGGTTTGTCGGGGCCCTGAGCAGGCGGGGGGGGCCCACTCGCCGTCGGGCACTGGGGCGCCCGTTAGCGGAGGAGAGCGGTTTCAGCGCCGCCACTGCCCCCGCCCCGCTTGCTCAGGGCCCCGGCAGCAGCTGGCACAATACTCACTGCTCCCCGTGCCTCCGCTGCCGCAGCTCCGGGGGGCGCCTGCGCTTCCTCTCACAGCAGCGCCGCTGAATGACGTCATCATTCAGCGGCTGGCTGTGGCAGAGAGCGCGCGGACACCGGACAGGTGAGATGTGTGTGTCTGTGTGTGTGTCTGTATCAGTGTGTGTGTATGTAGTGCGGTGCTTTGTGTATGTGAGAGAGTGCTTGTGTGCTGTGGTGCTGTCTGTGTGATGGTGGTGGGGGAGAGGAGTGATGATGATGATGGGAGGCATTGATGATAATAGGGAGGCATTGATGATGATGGGGAGCCATTGATGATGATGGGGAGGCGATGATGATGATGGGGAGGCGATGATGATGATGGGGAGGCACTGATGATGATGGGGAGGAGATGATGATGATGGGGAGGCGATGATGATGGGGAGGCGATGATGATGGGGAGGCGATGATGATGATGGGGAGGAGATGATGATGATGGGGAGGCGATGATGATGGGCAGATGATGATGATGGGCAGGCGATGATGATGATGGGCAGGCATTGATGATGATGGGGAGGCGATGATAATGATGGGGAGACAATGATATGATGAGGAGGCGATGATGATGATGGGGAGGCGATGATGATGATGGGGATGCGATGATTATGATGGGGAGGGGATGATGATGATGGGGAGGCGATGATGATGATGGGGAGCGATGATGATGATGGGCAGATGATGATGATGGGCAGGCGATGATGATGATGGGCAGGCATTGATGATGATGGGGAGGCGATGATGATGATGGGGAGGTGATGGTATGATGAGGAGGCGATGATGATGATGGGAGGCGATGATGATGATGGGGAGGCATTGATGATGATGGGGAGACACTGATGATGATGGGAGCGATGATGATGATGGGAGGCGATGATGATGATGGGGAGGAGATGATGATGATGGGGAGGCGATGATGATGGGGAGGCGATGATGATGATGAGGAGGCGATGATGATGATGGGGAGGCCATGATGATGATGGAGATACAATGATGATGATGAGGAGGAGGCAATGATGATGATGAAATGAAAAAAATTCTGGCTCCTAAATTTTTTGGCTGGCTCCTAGATTCTGAACAACTTCAGTCTATACTACTATAATATATACCTGAAAGGAGCCCATACAGTCTGTATCTACAGTAATATATACCTGACAGGAGCCCATACAGTCTACATCTACAGTAATATATACCTGACAGGAGCCCATACAGTCTATATCTACAGTAATATATACCTGACAGGAGCCCATACAGTCTATATCTACAGTAATATATACCTGACAGGAGCCTGTAGTCTATATGTACAGTAATATATACCTGACAGGAGCCCGTACACTCTATATCTACAGTAATATATACCTGACAGGAGCCCGTACACTCTATCTACAGTAATATATACCTGACAGGAGCCCGTACAGTCTATATCTACAGTAATATATACCTGACAGGAGCCCATACAGTCTATCTACAGTAATATATACCTGACAGGAGCCCGTACAGTCTATATCTACAGTAATATATACCTGACAGGAGCCCGTACAGTCTATATCTACAGTAATATATACCTGACAGGAGTCCATACAGTCTATAGCTACAGTAATATACCTGACAGGAGCCCATACAGTCTATATCTACAGTAATATATACCTGACAGGAGCCCGTACAGTCTATATCTACAATAATATATACCTGACAGGAGCCCGTACAGTCTATATCTACAATAATATATACCTGACAGGAGCCCGTACAGTCTGTATGTACAATAATATATACCTGACAGCAGCCCATACAGTCTATATCTACAGTAATATATACCTGACAGGAGCCTGTAGTCTATATGTACAGTAATATATACCTGACAGGAGCCCATACAGTCTATATCTACAGTAATATATACCTGACAGGAGCCCATACAGTCTATATCTACAGTAATATATACCTGACAGGAGCCCGTACAGTCTATATCTACAATAATATATACCTGACAGGAGCCCGTACAGTCTATATCTACAGTAATATATACCTGACAGGAGCCTGTACAGTCTATATCTACAGTAATATATACCTGACAGGAGCCCGTACAGTCTATATCTACAGTAATATATACCTGACAGGAGCCCGTACAGTCTATATCTACAGTAATATATACCTGACAGGAGCCCGTACAGTCTATATCTACAGTAATATATACCTGACAGGAGTCCATACAGTCTATAGCTACAGTAATATATACCTGACAGGAGCCCATACAGTCTATATCTACAGTAATATATACCTGACAGGAGCCCGTACAGTCTATATCTACAATAATATATACCTGACAGGAGCCCGTACAGTCTGTATCTACAATAATATATACCTGACAGGAGCCCGTACAGTCTGTATGTACAATAATATATACCTGACAGGAGCCCATACAGTCTATATCTACAGTAATATATACCTGACAGGAGCCCATACAGTCTATATCTACAGTAATATATACCTGACAGGAGCCCGTACAGTCTACAGTCATGGCCAAAAGTTTTGAGAATAACACAAATATTATATTTTCACATGATCTGCTGCCCTCTGGTTTTTATGTGTGTTTGACAGATGTTTTTATCACAGACAGAAATATAATAATTGCAAACATATGAGTAACAAAAGCTTATATTGACAGTTAGAATGAGTTAATGCAGCAAGTCAATATTTGCAGTGTTGACCCTTCTTCTTCAGGACCTCTGCAATTCTCCCTGGCATGCTCTCAATCAACTTCTGGACCAAATCCTGACTGATAGCAGTCCATTCTTGCACAATCAATGCTTTCATTTTGTCAGAATTTTTAGGTTTTTGTTTGTCCACCCGTCTCTTGATGATTGACCACAAGTTCTCAATGGGATTAAGCTCTGGGGAGTTTCCAGGCCATGGACCCAAAATCTCTATGTTTTGTTCCCTGAGCCATTTAGTTATCACCTTTGCTTTATGGCAAAGTGCTCCATCATGCTGGAAAAGGCATTGTTGATCGCCAAACTGCTCTTGGAGGGTTGGGAGAAGTTGCTCTTGGAGGACATTCTGGTACCATTCTTTATTCATGGCTGTGTTTTTAGGCAAGACTGTGAGAGAGCCGATTCCCTTGGCTGAGAAGCAACCCCACACATGAATGGTTTCAGGATGCTTAACAGTTGGCATGAGACAAGACTGGTGGTAGCGCTCACCTTGTCTTCTCCGAATGAGGCGTTTTCCTGATGTCCCAAACAATCGAAAAGGTGATTCATCAGAGAAAATAACTTTACCCCAGTCCTCAGCAGTCCACTGCCTGTACCTTTTGCAGAATATCTGTCTGTCCATGATGTTTTTTCTGGAGAGAAGTGGCTTCTTTGCTGCCCTCCTTGAGACCAGGCCTTGCTCCAAGAGTCTCCGCCTCACAGTGCGTGCAGATGCACTCACACCTGCCTGCTGCCATTCCTGAGCAAGCTCTGCACTGCTGGTAGCTCGATCCCGCAGCTTAAACACTTTTAAGAGACGGTCCTGGCGCTTGCTGGTCTTTCTTGGGTGCCCTGAAGCCTTTTTGGCAACAATGGAACCTCTCTCCTTGAAGTTCTTGATGATGCGATAGATTGTTGACTGAGGTGCAATCTTTCTAGCTGCGATACTCTTCCCTGTTAGGCCATTTTTGTGCATTGCAATGATGACTGCACGTGTTTCTTTATAAATAACCATGGTTAACATAAGAGAAACAATGATGCCAAGCACCAGCCTCCTTTTAAAGTGTCCAGTGGTGTCATTCTTACTTAATCATGACAGATTGATCTCCAGCCATGTCCTCATCAACACCCACACCTGTGTTAATGGAGCAATCACTGAAAAGAGGTTAGCTGGTCCTTTTAAGGCAGGGCTGCAATGATGTTGAAATGTGTTTTGGGGGATAAAATTCATTTTCTAGCCAAATATTGACTTTGCAAGTAATTGCTGTTAAGCTGATCACTCTTTATAACATTCTGGTGTATATGCAAATTGCCATTAGAAAAAGTGAAGCAGTAGACTTTGTAAAAATTAATATTTGTGTCATTCTCAAAACTTTTGGCCATGACTGTATATCTACAGTAATATATACCTGACAGGAGCCCATACAGTCAATATCTACAGTAATATATACCTGACAGGAGCCCATACAGTCTATATCTACAGTAATATATACCTGACAGGAGCCCGTACAGTCTATATCAACAGTAATATATACCTGACAGGAGCCCATACAGTCAATATCTACAGTAATATATACCTGACAGGAGCCCATAGTCAATATCTACAGTAATATATACTTGACAGGAGCCCATACAGTCTATATCTACAGTAATATATACCTGACAGGAGCCCGTACAGTCTATATCTACAGTAATATATACCTGACAGGAGCCCATACAGTCAATATCTACAGTAATATATACCTGACAGGAGCCCATACAGTCAATATCTACAGTAATATATACCTGACAGGAGCCCATACAGTCTATATCTACAATAACATATACCTGACAGGAGCCCGTACAGTCTATATCTACAGTAATATATACCTGGCAGGAGCCCGTACAGTCTGTATCTACAATAATATATACCTGGCAGGAGCCCATACAGTCTATATCTACAGTAATATATACCTGAAAGTAGCCCGTACAGTCTATATCAAATTCAAAGAAGCTTTATTGGCAGGACTAAATACACATTAGTTTTGCCAAAGCAAGTGTACAAAAGGGAGTAGGGATAGGGATGTTGGGTAGGGGCAGATCTAGGGTAGGGGCTATGGAAGTCCATGGCATAGGGAGGGTGATAGGGGCGCAGATCCGGGTGGGGGCTATAGAAGTCCATGGCATAGGGAGGGGGGATGGGGCAGATCCGGGTGGGGGCTATAGAAGTCCATGGCATAGGGAGGGGGATGGGGAAGATCCGGGGTGGGGGCTATAGAAGTCCATGGCATATCATAGTTCTCTTTCTCGCAGTCTATGACATTCGCTCACATACTGCGCTACTATCTCCGCTGCTCTCTCTTCTTCCCCCAGCAAGATACATGTTTTCTCTTCCTCCTTCATGGTGATGAAATCCGGGAAGAGATGTGAGAGTCTCCTGAAGTGAGTGTCCCTCACTGCTGAGTATTTGGAGCAGTGTAGCAGGAAGTGCCTTTCGTCCTCTATGGCCTCCTGATCACAGTGTTGGCATAGTCTTTCCTCCCTGGGCTTGTAGGTCTGCCTGTGTCGGCCGGATTCGATGGCCAGACTGTGGGCACTGAGTCTATACCTGCTCAGGATCTTGCGGTCTCTGGGGTCCGGGAATTTCTCCAGGTATGGGGCCAGTCTGTAGTCTCTCTGTAGACTCCGGTACATGGTCAGTTTCTGGGAGCTGATGATGTCGTTCTTCCAGTCACTGACATACCTCTCCTGGCCTTCGTCTACCATCTTCCTGATTTCGGCTTTTGTCAGGTTGTTGTGATTGGTGTTCTGATCAGGTTGGGTTTGGGTGAGCTGTTCCGAGGGTCCTAGTTTTTCTGTTTCACCAACGTGTGTCAGGGCTTTATGGTGATGGGAGCTTGGATTGCTCCTATGTAGGTGAGCCCGGAATGACAGTGCCCTCTTTAGAACCGTTAGGTGTAGAGGGAATCGGCCCAGCAGGCACTGTTGGAGGTGCTCCGATGGACTTGGAGAAGGAGCCGATACAGTCTATATCTACAGTAATATATACCTGACAGGAGCCTGTACAGTCTGTATCTACAGTAATATGTACCTGACAGGAGCCCATACAGTCTATATCTACAGTAATATATACCTGACAGGAGCCCATACAGTCTATATCTACAGTAATATATACCTGACAGGAGCCTGTGCAGTCTATACAGTAATATATACCTGACAGGAGCCCATACAGTCTATATCTACAATAATATATACCTGACAGGAGCCCATACAGTCTATATCTACAGTAATATATACCTGACAGGAGCCCGTACAGTCTATATCTACAATAATATATACCTGACAGGAGCCCGTACAGTCTATATCTACAGTAATATATACCTGACAGGAGCCTGTACAGTCTATATCTACAGTAATATATACCTGACAGGAGCCCGTACAGTCTATATCTACAGTAATATATACCTGACAGGAGCCCGTACAGTCTATATCTACAGTAATATATACCTGACAGGAGCCCGTACAGTCTATATCTACAGTAATATATACCTGACAGGAGTCCATACAGTCTATAGCTACAGTAATATATACCTGACAGGAGCCCATACAGTCTATATCTACAGTAATATATACCTGACAGGAGCCCGTACAGTCTATATCTACAATAATATATACCTGACAGGAGCCCGTACAGTCTGTATCTACAATAATATATACCTGACAGGAGCCCGTACAGTCTGTATGTACAATAATATATACCTGACAGGAGCCCATACAGTCTATATCTACAGTAATATATACCTGACAGGAGCCCATACAGTCTGTATCTACAGTAATATATACCTGACAGGAGCCTGTGCAGTCTATACAGTAATATATACCTGACAGGAGCCCATACAGTCTATATCTACAATAATATATACCTGACAGGAGCCCATACAGTCTATATCTACAGTAATATATACCTGACAGGAGCCCGTACAGTCTATATCTACAATAATATATACCTGACAGGAGCCCGTACAGTCTATATCTACAGTAATATATACCTGACAGGAGCCTGTACAGTCTATATCTACAGTAATATATACCTGACAGGAGCCCGTACAGTCTATATCTACAGTAATATATACCTGACAGGAGCCCGTACAGTCTATATCTACAGTAATATATACCTGACAGGAGCCCGTACAGTCTATATCTACAGTAATATATACCTGACAGGAGTCCATACAGTCTATAGCTACAGTAATATATACCTGACAGGAGCCCATACAGTCTATATCTACAGTAATATATACCTGACAGGAGCCCGTACAGTCTATATCTACAATAATATATACCTGACAGGAGCCCGTACAGTCTGTATCTACAATAATATATACCTGACAGGAGCCCGTACAGTCTGTATGTACAATAATATATACCTGACAGGAGCCCATACAGTCTATATCTACAGTAATATATACCTGACAGGAGCCCATACAGTCTATATCTACAGTAATATATACCTGACAGGAGCCCGTACAGTCTACAGTCATGGCCAAAAGTTTTGAGAATAACACAAATATTATATTTTCACATGATCTGCTGCCCTCTGGTTTTTGTGTGTGTTTGACAGATGTTTTTATCACAGACAGAAATATAATAATTGCAAACATATGAGTAACAAAAGCTTATATTGACAGTTAGAATGAGTTAATGCAGCAAGTCAATATTTGCAGTGTTGACCCTTCTTCTTCAGGACCTCTGCAATTCTCCCTGGCATGCTCTCAATCAACTTCTGGACCAAATCCTGACTGATAGCAGTCCATTCTTGCACAATCAATGCTTTCATTTTGTCAGAATTTTTAGGTTTTTGTTTGTCCACCCGTCTCTTGATGATTGACCACAAGTTCTCAATGGGATTAAGCTCTGGGGAGTTTCCAGGCCATGGACCCAAAATCTCTGTTTTGTTCCCTGAGCCATTTAGTTATCACCTTTGCTTTATGGCAAAGTGCTCCATCATGCTGGAAAAGGCATTGTTGATCGCCAAACTGCTCTTGGAGGGTTGGGAGAAGTTGCTCTTGGAGGACATTCTGGTACCATTCTTTATTCATGGCTGTGTTTTTAGGCAAGACTGTGAGAGAGCCGATTCCCTTGGCTGAGAAGCAACCCCACACATGAATGGTTTCAGGATGCTTAACAGTTGGCATGAGACAAGACTGGTGGTAGCGCTCACATTGTCTTCTCCGAATGAGGCGTTTTCCTGATGTCCCAAACAATCGAAAAGGTGATTCATCAGAGAAAATAACTTTACCCCAGTCCTCAGCAGTCCACTGCCTGTACCTTTTGCAGAATATCTGTCTGTCCATGATGTTTTTTCTGGAGAGAAGTGGCTTCTTTGCTGCCCTCCTTGAGACCAGGCCTTGCTCCAAGAGTCTCCGCCTCACAGTGCGTGCAGATGCACTCACACCTGCCTGCTGCCATTCCTGAGCAAGCTCTGCACTGCTGGTAGCTCGATCCCGCAGCTTAAACACTTTTAAGAGACGGTCCTGGCGCTTGCTGGTCTTTCTTGGGTGCCCTGAAGCCTTTTTGGCAACAATGGAACCTCTCTCCTTGAAGTTCTTGATGATGCGATAGATTGTTGACTGAGGTGCAATCTTTCTAGCTGCGATACTCTTCCCTGTTAGGCCATTTTTGTGCATTGCAATGATGACTGCACGTGTTTCTTTATAAATAACCATGGTTAACATAAAGAGAAACAATGATGCCAAGCACCAGCCTCCTTTTAAAGTGTCCAGTGGTGTCATTCTTACTTAATCATGACAGATTGATCTCCAGCCATGTCCTCATCAACACCCACACCTGTGTTAATGGAGCAATCACTGAAAAGAGGTTAGCTGGTCCTTTTAAGGCAGGGCTGCAATGATGTTGAAATGTGTTTTGGGGGATAAAATTCATTTTCTAGCCAAATATTGACTTTGCAAGTAATTGCTGTTAAGCTGATCACTCTTTATAACATTCTGGTGTATATGCAAATTGCCATTAGAAAAAGTGAAGCAGTAGACTTTGTAAAAATTAATATTTGTGTCATTCTCAAAACTTTTGGCCATGACTGTATATCTACAGTAATATATACCTGACAGGAGCCCATACAGTCAATATCTACAGTAATATATACCTGACAGGAGCCCATACAGTCTATATCTACAGTAATATATACCTGACAGGAGCCCGTACAGTCTATATCTACAGTAATATATACCTGACAGGAGCCCATACAGTCAATATCTACAGTAATATATACCTGACAGGAGCCCATAGTCAATATCTACAGTAATATATACTTGACAGGAGCCCATACAGTCTATATCTACAGTAATATATACCTGACAGGAGCCCGTACAGTCTATATCTACAGTAATATATACCTGACAGGAGCCCATACAGTCAATATCTACAGTAATATATACCTGACAGGAGCCCATACAGTCAATATCTACAGTAATATATACCTGACAGGAGCCCATACAGTCTATATCTACAATAACATATACCTGACAGGAGCCCGTACAGTCTATATCTACAGTAATATATACCTGGCAGGAGCCCGTACAGTCTGTATCTACAATAATATATACCTGGCAGGAGCCCATACAGTCTATATCTACAGTAATATATACCTGAAAGTAGCCCGTACAGTCTATATCAAATTCAAAGAAGCTTTATTGGCAGGACTAAATACACATTAGTTTTGCCAAAGCAAGTGTACAAAAGGGAGTAGGGATAGGGATGTTGGGTAGGGGCAGATCTAGGGTAGGGGCTATGGAAGTCCATGGCATAGGGAGGGGGGATGGGGAAGATCCGGGTGGGGGCTATAGAAGTCCATGGCATATCAAAGTTCTCTTTCTCGCAGTCTATGACATTCGCTCACATACTGCGCTACTATCTCCGCTGCTCTCTCTTCTTCCCCCAGCAAGATACATGTTTTCTCTTCCTCCTTCATGGTGATGAAATCCGGGAAGAGATGTGAGAGTCTCCTGAAGTGAGTGTCCCTCACTGCTGAGTATTTGGAGCAGTGTAGCAGGAAGTGCCTTTCGTCCTCTATGGCCTCCTGATCACAGTGTTGGCATAGTCTTTCCTCCCTGGGCTTGTAGGTCTGCCTGTGTCGGCCGGATTCGATGGCCAGACTGTGGGCACTGAGTCTATACCTGCTCAGGATCTTGCGGTCTCTGGGGTCCGGGAATTTCTCCAGGTATGGGGCCAGTCTGTAGTCTCTCTGTAGACTCCGGTACATGGTCAGTTTTCTGGGAGCTGATGATGTCGTTCTTCCAGTCACTGACATACCTCTCCTGGCCTTCGTCTACCATCTTCCTGATTTCGGCTTTTGTTCAGGTTGTTGTGATTGGTGTTCTGATCAGGTTGGGTTTGGTGAGCTTGTTCCGAGGTCCTAGTTTTCTGTTATCACCGTGTGTCAGGGCTTTATGGTGATGGGAGCTTGATTGCCCTATGTATTGAGCCCGTGGGAAGGGACGTTAGGCCTCTTTAGAAACCGTTTGGTGAGAGGGAATCGGCCACAGGTCGACTGTTGGAGGTGCTCCGATGGACTGAGACGGAGCCGATACATCTATATCTACATATATATCCTGAACGGAGCCTGTACAGGTCTTTATCTACAGTAATAGTTCTATGACAGGTAGCCCATACAGTCTATATCTCTAATTAACCTGACAGGAGCCATACAGTCTGTATCTACGTAATATATCCTGACAGGAGCCCATACAGTCTATAATCTACAATAATATATCCTGACAGGAGCCCATCAGTCTATTTCTTAGTATATACCTGACAGGAGCCTATTCAGTCTATTATCTACAGTATATATTACGTGACAGAGCCCGTACAGTCTATAATATTAGTGTCGATACTGTGGACAGAGGTGCCCTATGACAGTCTAAATCGAATGATTACCTGACGTGAGCCCATACAGTCTAATATATACCCATAATATATACCTGACAGAGCCCATACAGTCTTATCTAAATAATAATACCTGACAGGGCCCATACAGTTTTATATCTACAGTAATATATACCTGACAGAAGCCAGACAGTCTATATCTACAGTAATATATACCTGACAGGAACCCACACAGTCTATATCTACAGTAATATATACCTGACAGGAGCCCATACAGTCTATATCTACAGTAATATATACCTGACAGAAGCCCGTACAGTCTATATATACAGTAATATATACCTGACAGGAGCCCATACAGTCTATATCTACAGTAATATATACCTGACAGGAGCCCATAGTCTATATCTACAGTAATATATACCTGACAGGAGCCCGTACAGTCTATATCTACAGTAATATATACCTGACAGGAGCCCATACAGTCTATATCTACAGTAATATATACCTGACAGAAGCCCATACCAGTCTATATCAAATTTAAATTCAAAGAAGCTTTATTGGCAGGACTAAATACACATTAGTTTTGCCAAAGCAAGTGTACAAAAGGGGGATAGGGATAGGGATGTTGAGTAGGGGCAGATCCAGGGTGGGGGCTATGGAAGTCCATGGCATAGGGAGTGGTGATGGGGGCGCAGGTCCAGGGTGGGGGCTATAAAAAGTCCATGGCATAGGGTGGGGTGATGGGGGCAGATCCGGGGTGGGGGCTATAGAAGTCCATGGCATATCATAGTTCTCCTGGCCTTCGTTACCATCTTCCTGATTTCGGCTTTTGTCAGGTTTGTTGTGATTGGTGTTCGGTCAGGTTGGGTTTGGGGTGAGCTTTTCGAGGGTCCAAGTTTTTCTGTTTTCCCTACGGTGTCAGGGCTTTATGGTGAGGGAGCTTGGATTGCTCCTACGTAGGTGAGTCCGGAATGACAGTGCCCTCTTTTAGAACCGTTAGGTGTAAGGGAATCGCCCAGCTCGCCCGGCAGGCACTGTTGGAGGTGCTCCGATGGACTTGGAGAAGGTGCTTGCAGAATTCCAGGTGGAATATTTCTGTTGGGCTGGAATTCCCATCTTGACCCAGTCTGGGTAGGTGTGAGGACCCAGACTTCACTGCCATACAGGAGGATTGGGGCGATGACCGAGTCGAAGATTTTTTAACCAGACCCTCACTGGTGGCTTCAGATGGTAAAGTTTCCTTCGGATGCCATAGAAGGTTTTTTTCATGCCTTGTCTTTCAGGGTCTCTATGGCTTGTTTAAAGCTTCCTGACCGGTGGAATCTCTAGGCCCAGGTAGGTATATTGTCTGTTCCTGTTAAGGGGCAGTTGTTGAGGACAAATGAAGGGTGCTGGTCTAATTTTCTCTTTCTCCTCTGGAAACCCATGATGTTGGTTTTTTTTAGGTTGACCGGTAGTGCCCAGGTGGAGCTGATTTTCTCTAAGATTTTCAGGTTGTCTTGGAGGCCTTTTCGGTTGGTGACAGAAGCAGCAGGTCGTCTGCATACAGCAGGAATTTCACCTGGTGTCGTGGAGGGTGGGACCTGGTGCTGTGGAAGATTCCAGAGCGGTAGCCAGCTCGTTGATGTAAATGTTGAAGAGCGTTGGACTTAGGCTGCAGCCTTGTCTGACTCCACGGCTCTGCTGGAAATAAGCCGTTCTTTTACCGTTCACAATCACACTGCAGAGGTTCTCGGTGTAGGAGCTTTTGATAACATCGTAGGTCTTTCCTCTATTCCGCTCTTCCAGCAGTTTCAGGATAAGCCGGGTGCCACACGAATTCAAAGGCCTTTTTAAAGTCCACGAAACAGGCGTATATCTTCCTTCTTTGTATTGTGGACGTGTCTCTGAATGAGGCTGTGCAGGGTATAGATGTGGTCAGTGGTGCGTGGTTTGGCATGACCCTGCTTGGCTCTTGCTGAGGACGTTATGTTCGGTGAGGAAACTGAGGATCCTCTTGTTCAGGATGCTGTTGAACATTTCCCCAGGTTGCTGCTGACCCATATGCCTCTGTAGTTGGCGGGTCATACCTGTCCCCATTCTTGTGGATGGGTGTGATGAGGCCTTGGTTCCAGGTACGAGGGAAGTAGCCGGCACTTAAGCACAATATTGAAGAGTTTAACCATTGCAGCCTGTATTCTGGTGGGCTGTACTTCAGCATTTTGGTAGGATTCATCCAGGCCACCGGCTTTTCTACTCTTAGGAAGAGATTCTCTCTGCTACTTCCTGTAATGTAATAGGTGTATCTACTGGGTTTTGGAAATTTTTTACTTTTTCCTCCCATTGCTTTTAGTTTTGCCATTATGTTTTCCTGTTCTTGGTTTAGTTCTTCCTTTGGGATGTCTTTATAGAGGTCTCTGAAGTTACTGGAGCCCGATGTTGCCATTTGGATATGGATGTGTTTTTCTTGTCTTTTGTGCCATGTGGTTCCATAGTTCCCAGAAGGAATGTCTTGAAGAGCATCTTGGAGTTGGTTAAGCTTGGTAGAGATGTAACTCTGCTTCTTCCTCCTGAGGATGGTTTTTGTACTGTCTTTGTATGGTTTCATAGGCTTCCCTCAGACCAGGGTGGTTGGGGTCTCTATGTTCTTGTTTGAGGCTGTTCTCAGGGTCTTCCGTACGGCTTTACATTCTCTGTCAAACCAACCGTTGGTCGGTTTTTCTTTTGGTCTCTTGTAGCAACTTTTTTAAGGTCGGACAGTCTGGCCATTGCATAGAATTATATTGTTGAGGTCTTTTGTAGCTTGACTCACTCCCTTTGGGTTAGGCTGGTACTCGTGGTTGTAGAAGTGTGGAGCATCCGCTGTATTTTCGGATTGCTGAGAGCCTCTTTATACTTTAGTGCCGACGTTTTGGACCATTTATATGATGGAGGCGGTTGAAGAGGCCGCTATGCTGTGGCTTTTGGTGGGTGGTTTCTCTGTAGATTTCAAGTACAGAAGAAGTTGGCTGTGGTCTGACAGGTGCGTTTGTGGGGTGACTATGAAGGCGCTGATATTTGCCCGGTTCTGTCTGTAAGGCATAATCTACTACACCTCCTACATGGGAGTTTAGTGTATACCTCCCTAAAGAGTCTCCTTTGGTACGTCCATTAAGAATATGAAGTCCTAAACTTCTACATCGTTCAGGAGCTTTTTACCACTTTTGTTGACTGTACTGTCATAGCTTTTCTCT
>JARQOD010004684.1:0-53050 GCA_033576555.1 Oophaga sylvatica
ACCCCAAGTGCTTCACAGAAGTTTATAACGTAGAGCCGTGAAAATAAAAAAATCCTTTTTTTTTCCACAAAAATGACCTTTTTGCCCCCAAATTTTTATTTTTATAAGGGTAACAGGAGAAATAGGACCCCAAAATTTGAAGTGCATTTTGTCCTGAGTACGCTGATACCCCATATGTGGGGGGGAACCACTGATCGCCTTATTGCGATCTTTGGGAGGCAGAATGAACAAATCCACAAAAATGATCTTTCCACCCCCAATTTTTATTTTCCAAAGAGTAACAGGACCCCAAAAGTTATTGTTCAATTTGTCCTGAGTACGCTGATACCCCATATGTGGGGGGGAACCACTATTTTGTTGCATGGCAGAGCTCGGAAGGGAAGGAGCATCGTTTTTAAATGCAGACTTTGATGGAATGGTCTGCGGGTGTCATGTCGCGTTTGGAGAGCCCCTGATGTGCCTAAACAGTAGAAACCCCCTACAAATGACCCCATTTTGCAAACTAGACCCCCCAAGGAACTAATCTAGATGTGTTGTCAGCACTTTGAACCCCCAAGGGCTTCACAGAAGTTTATAACGTAGAGCCGTGAAAATAAAAAAATCCTTTTTTTTTCCACAAAAATGACCTTTTTGCCCCCAAATTTTTATTTTTATAAGGGTAACAGGAGAAATAGGGCCCCAAAATTTGAAGTGCATTTTGTCCTGAGTACGCTGATACCCCATATGTGGGGGGGAACCACTGATCGCCTTATTGCGATCTTTGGGAGGCAGAATGAACAAATCCACAAAAAGTGAAGAATTGGTTTTCTTTTTTACGCCGTTCCTCGTGCGGTATTAATGATTAGGCGACTTTATTCCTTGGGTCGGTGCGATTACGGCGATACCAGATTTACACCCTTTTTTCATGTTTAGCTTCTGTCACACTAAAAGACGCTTTTTTTTGGAATAATTTTTTGTAAGAAATTTTTGCATTGCCGTATTTTGAGAGCTATAATTTTTCCATATTTCGGCTGACAGAGTTATCTGTGGGCTTATTTTTTGCGGGACGAGTTGACGTTTTTATTGATACCATATTCGGACACGTAACATTCTTTGATCGCTTCCTATTCCGATTTTTGTGGAAGCAGAATGAACAAAAACCAGCAATTCAGGAATTGTTTTTTTTTTTTTCCCTCCGTTCCGCGTGTGATAAAATTGATAAAGCAACTTTATTCTTCGGGTCACTACGATTACAGCGATACCTCATTTATATATTTTTTTATGTTTTGGCGTTTTTTACACAATAAAAAGTTTTATAGAAAAAAATAATTATTTTTGCATCAGTTTATTCCGCGAGCGATAACTTTTTTATTTTTTCGCTGATGATGCTGTATAGCGGCTTGTTTTTTGCGGGACAAGATGACGTTTTCAGCAGTACCATGATTATTTATATCCCACTTTTTTATCGCGTGTTATTCCACTTTTTCCAAGCGGTGTGATGATACCGCTTGGAAAAAGTATAATTTACTACTTTTTTTTTACGGCTTTCACTGAAGGGGTTAACTAGGGATACGCTTTTATTGATAGGATTTTTACGGACGCGGCGATACCAAACATGTGTGTTTTTTTGTTTTTTGTTTTTTTTTATTACATAAAAATGTGTATTTTTTGGGGATTTTTTAAAAATTATTTTTTAATATTTTTTTACAATTTTTTTTAAAAAAATGCTTATTTTTACTTGTCCCTTTATGGGACTTTCACTTTTTTACTTTTTATTGCAGTTACAATGCATTGCAATGCTCCAGCATTGCAATGCATTGTAACTATAGTGAAAGCTGCTGTGACCATGATCACAGCAGCTTTCCATAGCTACATGACCCGGAGGTTGTCATGACAACCTCCGGGTCATCAAGGCAGAGATGGGCCCTGCAAATACATTGCAGGGCGCAGATCTGAGGCAGAGGGAGCTCCCTCTGCCTCCCCCCCTGAGCGCTGCGATCGCGCGTCGATCGCAGCAGTCAGGGGTTAACAGCCAGGGGCGGCAGGGGCGCCGCTCCTGGCTGTCAGTGCAGGAAGCTCAGCCACTGCAGCGCCGGCTCCTGCACTGATCGCGCTGGAGATGCTGAAATTTCAGCATCTCCTGCGCGATCGCTGATGTGTTTGGTCAGTCACATTGACTGACCAAGCACAGCGCTGTAGGTGCGGGGACCGACGGCAAAGGTCCCCGCACCGCTTGCTGTGCCTGTCAGCTGTCTGTGACAGCTGTCGGCACTGATCTACCACTGCGTGTTTACATGCAGTGGTAGATCAAAGTGATGACGTGCACAGTCCGTCCTGGTGCCGGAACGGACACCTTGCCATGACGGACTGTGCACGTCATTGGACATTAAGGGGTTAAATTCCAATTCTGGTATGCATTTTCCTCTCATCCCCAATCCTGTTATGCATGGTCCCACCTCATCCCTATTGTAGGAGGTATAGTACCCCTTCACCCCCTAATCCTGGTATGCATATTCCACTTATCCCCAATCCTGGTATACATAGCACCCCTTACCTCTCAATTCTGGTATGCATGGTCCCCTCACCCCCTTATCCTGATATACATGGTCCCCTCACCCCACAATCCTTGTATGAATGGTCCTCTCACCCTCTATCCTGGTATGCATGGTCCCCTCACCCCCAATCCTGATATGCATTGTCCCATCACACCCTATCCTGATATGCATGGTTCCCTCACCCCCTTATCCTGGTATGCATGATCCCCTCATCCCCAATCCTGATATGCATGGTTCCCTCACCCCTCTATCCTGGTATGCACGGTCCCTTCACCTCCCCTATCCTGGTATGCATGGTCCTCTCACCCCCAATCCTGGTATGCATGGTCCCCTCACCCCCAATCCTGTTATGCATGGTCCCGTCACCTCCCAAACCTGGCATGCATGGTCCCCTCACCCCCCAATCCTCGAATGCATTAACCCCTCAGCCCCCGATCCTGGTTTGCATGGTCCCCTCACCCCCCAATCCTGGTATGCATGGTCCACTCATCCCCAATCCTGGTACACATGGCACCCCTTACCTCCCAATTCTGGTATGCATGGTCCCCTCATCCCCAATCCTGATATGCTTGGACCCCTCACCCCCAATCCTGGTATGCATGGTCCCCTCACCCCCCTATCCTGGTATTCATGGTCCCCTCACCCCTTATCCTGGTATGCATGGCCCCTCACCCCTCAATCCTGATATGCATGGTCCCCTCACCCCCCTATCCTGGTATGTTTAGTCCCCTCACCCCCCTATTTTGGTATGCATGGTCCCCTCACCCCCCTATCCTGATATGCATGGTCCTATCAACCCCCTTTCCTGGTATACATGCTACCTCTCACCCCCTATCCTGATATGTTTGGTCCCTCTCACCCCTATTAAACTGCACACATACCAAAAAAAAATACATTTATACTCACCTTTCTTCCCTGTGCTCCAGCGCTGTCCCGTTCTGCTGGACACCGGGGAAGGAGAGCGGAGCCGGAGTATACGCATGCCCATACAGCGCTGTCCGGCGCCATATTGCTGAAGACACACTGCAAATGTGTCTTCAGTAAAATGGCGACGGATAGCGCTATACGCATACGCGATTCCGAACCGCACCCCTGCCCCAGTCTCTGGCAAGAAGAGAAGTGCCACGGCAACGCTCCTCCCGGTCAGGTAAGTATGTAAGTATGGTGCCGGAGATCACAGTATGCATCCAGTGTCTACGTGTACCGCGATCTCTGGCGCCATACACAATCCTCACCGCTGGATGTCGTCTTCTGTCTGGAACCAGACTGTGCAGGTGTGTCGCGCTTGCACAGTCTATAAAGACTTCAGACAGAGTGACGCTCCCAGTGTGATATTATAGATATAGATTACAGATATATATTGTGAGACAGTGAAGGGGTATGTATTGGATGGGATGTACATCTTGCCTAGGTACTTAACTGACTGGCATAAGGGAAATGTATGGCTTTGTAAACCTAGTGGTGGAGAAAGTTCACTACACCTTGCATTCAGTACAGGCTTGCAGCTCAAACCTGAAGCCACTCAGGTTTTAATTAGGCAGCCAGAAGTAGGTGGCTGAGAACACAGACATTGAGCTCTCTCAGTCTGGATGTGACTCCAGACACTGCAGGAGTCTCCGGGAAACCACACGCTGGTAAATGCTGATTATATGTGTTGTTTTGGGCCAGGCTGGTAGAGTCTGGGCTCTGATAGTGAGGGAAACTATCTATGTGTAGTGAGTAGCCGGAGAGGCTTAGGATTTTGGTTTATGAGTTGGTTTTGCTCATGTTTGTTTGCTGTGGACTTACAATAAAGCTGGTTGCGGCCAGTTGTACCAGAATTGCTGTCTGTGAGTGAACTGTGTCTATGCCACTCCGTCTACCCGAGACGGCGATCCCGGAGCTATATCCCCTGAAAAGCTTACAATTGGTGGAGAATGCTGGGGCAGCACAGTGGCTAAAGCAGCAGCAAAGGAAAAGTCTGTTGGAGCAGTCTTAAAGAGACAGTGGCCCTAATAGGGTCTGCAGAGAAAAAAAAAAAAAGTGTCTGCACAGTAAAGCTGAACTTGTTGTGGAAAAGACTGTGGAGTGTGTATGTCTTGAGTAAAGACTGCCGTTGTTGAGACAGAGAAGTCTGACAGCATGGAGGCGCTGATTAAACAGATGGCGCAAGTTAGTGTGCAACAGCAGGAGATTAACCGATTGTTAAGGGAGCAGGTTGCAGCACTACGCCAGGATCTCAGTGCCTCGTCCCAGAGTAATGTTGCAAAGGCACCTGCGTTGTCTGCAGTAAAGAAGTGGCTGGAGCCTGACGTCGGCAGCCATGCCAATATGGTCGAAGAGGTGATAGTGGACCGATACACCCGAGCACTAAAGAAGTGGAAGGAGCCTGACGTCGGCAACCCTGCCCAAAGGGTTGAAAAGGTGATAGTGGACCGCTACACCCGAGCACTTCCTACTGAGGTACAGCACGGGGTCGGACAAGGAGACCACCCAGATGCCAAGCAACTCATCAGCCTGATAGAGAGGTACTTCGCCACGAAAGACTGCCTCCGTGACCAGCCGTCTGAGCGGTCGTCACTTCAGAGTTCCCAGACGCCGAACTCTCCCGGTAAGAGCGTTCCAGCTGTTGGGGACAGGGGGTATGCTGATAGACGGGTTCAGGCCCGAGGGGACATATGGGAGGAAAGTGTGATGTTTCCCTGTCGGGAGACCCCAGGCCTAGAAAAGTCTCCCCATCTGAACTCCCAGACTTGAGTGTGATGTGCATCCATGGAGACACCGAAGTCTACCCAGAGACTACCGTGGACTTGGTCCCCAATCTCGGGGAGGTTTCATATGAAGTAGGGGTAGTGAAGAGCCTGATGCACCCCGTCATATTGGGTAGTGACTTTCCCCTGTGTAGGAATCTCTGGGGGAAAGATGATTCTACTGGACAGTGTGATGAAGCTCCTACGGAGGTTGCGCAGTCCAGAGGGGCGGAACACAATGCTAGTGGGCCGTTAAACTTATGTGATGACCGTGATAATGATAATGATGATGATCGTGATAATGATAATGATGATGACCGTGATAATGATAATGATGATGATCGTGATAATGATGATGACCATGATAATGATAATGATGATGATCATGATGATGATGATAATGATAATCATGATGATGATGATACTGATGATGATGATGATACTGATAATGATAATGATGATGATACTGATAATGATGATGACCGTGATAAAGATGAATTTCCTTTTCAGGTGATGTTGGGAGACGAGGATAGTGGTTCTCAGGAACCAAATGTCCCTGACCTACCTGTGTACCGTGACAATTTTGGGAGTGAGCAGTTGCGAGACCTCACTCTTAAAACGGCCCAGGAAAATATAACTGTTCTAAATGAGGTTCCCCAAGAGCCTGGCTCTGAGGAGAGGTTTCCTCATGTTGCCATGAACAATAACCTGTTGTATAGGGACACTAAAGTCCAGGGAGAGGTCGTGAGTCAGCTCCTGGTACCTAAGCCATATAGAAGCATGGTGCTTGGGTTGTCACATAGCCATGTGCTTGGTGGGCACCTGGGGATGGACAAGACCCAGGATGACAGAGAGTCATTGGTGGCTGCGGGGGAATTAGAGAAAGGTGTAAAACCCCCTATACCTCCTGTGATGGTTGGTGACATGTCAGTGCACCAAAAACAGGAAGTACGAGAGTTTCTGAGGAAGAATCAGCAGAGGTGTTCTGACTTGCCTAATCGTACTTCTCTGGTGAGGCACTATATCGAGACTGAGCCCGGCACTAAGGTCAAGCTGAAACCGTGCAGGATACCCGAAGCCCGCAGAGAGAGCATAGGCCTGGGAGGGTACAGGGTAGTGCGGATGCCTTGTCCGGAGTTCACTGTCTCTTTAGGATTGACGACCAGCCCTCCGGTCTGGAAAAGAGGGGGGGGATATGTGAGACAGTGAAGGGGTATGTATTGGATGGGGTGTACATCTCGCCTAGGTACTCAGCTGACTGGCATAAGGGAAATGTATGGCTTTGTAAACCTAGTGGTGGAGAAAGTTCACTACACTTTGCATTCAGTACAGGCTTGCAGCTCAAACCTGAAGCCACTCAGGTTTTAATTAGGCAGCCAGAAGTAGGTGGCTGAGAACACAGACATTGAGCTCTCTCAGTCTGGATGTGACTCCAGACACTGCAGGAGTCTCCGGGAAACCACACGATGGTAAATACTGAATATATGTGTTGTTTTGGGCCAGGCTGGTAGAGTCTGGGCTCTGATAGTGAGGGAAACTATCTATGTGTAGTGAGTAGCCGGAGAGGCTTAGGATTTTGGTTTATGAGTTGGTTTTGCTCATGTTTGTTTGCTGTGGACTTACAATAAAGCTGGTTGCGGCCAGTTGTACCAGAATTGCTGTCTGTGAGTGAACTGTGTCTATGCCACTCCGTCTACCCGAGACGGCGATCCCGGAGCTATATCCCCTGAAAAGCTTACAATATATACAGTATATATATATATATATATATATATTACAGTGGGGAAAATAAGTATTTTTACTTAATTAATTTACATTTTATTGCATGAAATAAGTATTTTATACAACAGAAAAACAGAACTTATTATTTTGTACAGAAATCTTTGTTTGCAATTACAGAGGTCAGACGTGTCCTGTAGTTCTTGACCAGGTTTGCACAGACTGCAGCAGGGATTTTGGCTCTCTCCTCCATACAGATCTCCAGATCTTTCAGGTTTCAGGGCTTTCAATGGGCAACATTGAGATTCAGCTCCCTCCAAAGATTTTATTCTGGGTTTAGGTATAGAGACTGGCTCTAGGAACTTGAAATGCCTCTTACGAAGCAACTCCTTAGTTGCCCTGGCTGTGTGTTTCTGGTCATTGTCATGCTGGAAGACCCAGCCACAGCTCATCTTCAAGGCTTACTGAGGGAAGGAGGTTGTTGGCCAAAATCTTATGATACCTGACCATATCCGTCTTCCCTTCAATACAGTGCAGTCATCCTGTTCCCTTTGCAGAAAAGCACCCCCAAAGCATGATGTTTCCTCCACCATGCTTCACAGTTGGGATGGAGTTCTTGGGTTGCACTCATCCTTCTTCTCCCAAACACAGCGCATGGAGTTAATACCAAAAAGTTCTAATTTGGTCCCATCTGACCACATAACCTTCTACAATGCCTCATCTAGATCATCCAGAGTGTCATTGGCAAAGTTCATAAAGGCCTGGACATGTGCTGGCATGAGCAGGGGGACATTGCGTGCCCTGCAGGATTTTAATCCATGATGGTGTAGTGAGTTACTAATGGTACTGTGCAAGTCTTTGGTCCCAGCTTTATTCATGTCATTGACCAGGTCCTCTTAGATTCATCCTTTCCTCACGAGGTGAGATCTTGCATGGAGCCCAAGACCGAGGAAGATTGACAGTCATCTTTGTTTCTTCCACTTTCTAATAATTGTCCCAACAGTTGTTGCCCCTCTCACCAAGCTGCTTGCCTATTGTCCTATAGTGTAGGGTTACATCAGGGTTACCTTGTCAATGGTGGGATGACTTTTATGCTATTTTTGATCAAAAACAGTATTACTAAGAACCCTGTGTTATTTAAATGCACTTTTGCGTTTTACCTATTTAGTTACAGCAGGGTTTTTGCTCATTTTGTCTCTTGTAGGTTTTTTTTTTGCCTTTTGTCCTGTAGCTCATCTTGCCTTGTGCAGGTCTACAATTTTGTCCTTGGAGTCCTCAGACAGCTCTGTGGTATTAAGGCCCCGTCTCACATAGCGAGATCGCTGCTAAACAGCGATCTCAGCAGCGATCTCGCTATGTCTGACACATACCAGCGATCAGGCCCCTGCTGTGAATCGCTGGTTGTGTCAGAAATGTCAGGACATTTTTTTGATCGCTGGTCTCCCGCTGACAGGCACGCATCGCTGCGTGTGACAGGCAGGAGACCAGCGATCTCCTGGTAACCAAGGTAAACATCGGGTTTCCAGGCGCGGGGCTGTGCCTGGAAACCCGAAGTGTACCTTGGATACCAGCGCGCTGCTGCTGCAGGGGAGCTGGTAACCAAGGTATACATCGGGTTTCCAGGCACCACGCAGTGCCTGGAAACCCGATATGTACCTTGGTTACCAGCTCCCTGCATCAGGGCGCTGGTATCCAACGTACACTGCGGGTAACTAAGCGATGTTTACCCGCAGTGTCGTTGTGCTGATCGCTGCCTGAGCTGCCTGTTTGGCAGCTCAGCAGCGATAATGTAGTGATACACCAGCGATCCTGATCGTTGTCGGGATCGCTGGTGTATCGCTATGTGAGACACAGGCTTTAGCCATGGTGGGCAGATTAGAATGTGATTGATTGAGTGTGTGGACAGATGTCTTTTATACAGATAACAAGATCAAACAGGAGCAATTAATCCAGGTAATGAGTGCAGACTAGGAGGCTTTTTAAAGAAAAAGTAACAAGTCTGTGAGAGCCAGAATTCTTGCTGGTTGGTATGTTCTCACCTGCTTTATGCATTTAATAGCCCTCTGTGTCTGTACTGTTACATACTTTGGCTGTTAACCAGTTCATGCAGCATTATATGAACACCCGATTCTTACACTATGGCTGGTCTGAACAATGAAAGCAATTGTTACCATCTACTAGTGTTGAGCATTCCGATACCGCAAGTATCGGGTATCGGCCGATATTCGCGTTATCGGAATTCCGATACTTAATTCCGATACTTTTTCCATATCGTATACCGGAATCGGAAGTTCCCATAATTCTTTGAGAGGCAATGTGATTTTAGTCAGCCAATGAGGAATCCTACGAAGTGTGGGCACATCCTGTAATGCTGCGGTCATCTTAACTAATGGCATGGCTGTGATTGGCTGCTGAAATGATGTCTGAATGCACTATAAAAGGCGCCGCAGCCATTTTAGCGTCACTGTGCTGTGAACTCAGTTAAGGGACAGAACGCTGCTTGCTGACTCTGAGGGACAGTTAGATATTGCGATTTTGTGTACTACTGTGCTTGAGGCAGGCTAGTTTACCAACCGCTGTGTAAAGCTTCATTTTGCCAGTGTTGTTTTAACAGCTCTGTGCAAGGTGTGTGTGTGACAGTGCAGGTGACGCTGCAGTTTGCTCTGCATCCACCGCTGTTTGTAGGCATCTGCACGTGTCACTGACTCTTTTTTTTTTTTTATTTTTTTTTATTTTGTGGAATTGGTGCAGCTCCATTATATTAGAAAAAAAAATCAAATCTATTAGTGTGACGTGCTTCCATCCGTATACAATACATTGGTTGCAAACACTATAGAAGTACAGAAAGGAGCTTTTCACAGATTGTGGACAGTTGTGTTTCAGTGTTCACTTCAGTCTGTGTTTTTTACTTTTTTGAGTGCAGATCACGCTCCAGTTACATGTTCAAGCACTGCTGCTTGTACTCTGCTGAGCGTGTCTCAGTGGCTCATCCTTTTCATTTATCTCCAATTGGTTCTGCTACATTCCATTTAAAATAAATCTAATCTATTAGTGTGACGCGCTTCCATCCGTATACAATACATTGGTTGCAAACAATATAGAAGTACACAAACGGGCCTTTCACAGCTACTGAACATGGGTTTTTAATTTTTAACTAAAATATGTATTTTTTCAAATGACACAAATATAAGTAATGTTGAAGAGGAATAGTCCTACATCCATTGTTTGCACAATATTACAGGTGTACATCATGTCCCTTAATCAACAATGTATTATTATATTTACTTGTATGCTTTTATTTAAAAGCCAAGAACACAGAAGGATAACCTTCGCACTGCAGCTGTTGTCAAAGTTCAACCCACATTATGCACTTCCAACATTGCAGCATTTGAGGCATGATGTGAGTTGGATTGGTCAAAGTTATGGAGTGAGAAGGTTCACCATCAGTACCCTATAGCATAAGTATGCTTTTGTGTTAGCATTTGTGTTAGACATGTGGATATCTGCCATAATATGTCACAATTATTTAGTTACAGATTTGTTACCAACACTAATCATTGAATGGTTTTAAATTTGACGTTTCACTTGTTTACAGCTTAGAAATAAGGGTGTAGCCTGATATCTATGTGTAGCACTAGCCACTTTAACATGTCATGTTTTTTTAAACATGTGTAGGTAGGTAGCAGTAATTTTTGCCGGACACACAGCAGGGGAACAGCAGGCGTTACTGAACCCCACTATCACTATAGCTTGTGTATTGGTCTGTGGACACGACACTTCTGAGCAGCAACTGGCAGTGTTGTAGCCCAGGGAGTATAGCTCAGGTGGTAGAAAGATGAACATAACAGGAGACATGGAAAACGTTGTCAACCAGTTAGTTAATCTGAAACCGGACAGGCAAATTCAGGCGAGATCCATGCCTAGTTCATTTTCAGAAAAGTAAGCCGTTCTACATTATCGTAGGATAGTCGCATGCAACGGTCTGTTAGTACACCACCTGCAGCAGTAAAGACGCGCTCCGATAATACACTGCCAGCAGATCAAGCCAGCACCTCCAATGCATACTGGCTAAGCTCTGGCCATGTATCCAGCTTAGAGACACAAAACTTGAATGGGGAAGAGCCATCTGGGAGTACACTGAGAGGGCAAGACATGTAGTCTGTCACCATCTTACGGAAATGTTGCCTCCTGCTGACTGGAGCCGTCTCGGATGGTGTAGACATTGGTGGCGCTGCCACAAAACTTCGACACATTTGGAACATACTGTTCTTGCCCTGTGCAGAGGCGCTGCTTGTGCTCCCTCTTGTTGCAGAGCTGTCTCCACTGCCTCGACGCACAGAGCTGCTTTGTAAATCAGTAGCAGCAGCAGTGCTCTCGGCTGGAATGGAGAACATTATGGATTGCACCAGTGTGTCTTGGTACTTCCGCATTTTACGCTCCCGGTTCAACGGTGTGATGAGGCTTTGTAAGTTGTCCCGGTAGCGAGGGTCTAGGAGGGTGTACACCCAATAATCAGACGTGGTGTGAATGTGTTCGATGCGGCGGTCGTTTCTCAGCCACTGCAGCATGAAATCAACCATGTGCTGCAGACTCCCAACTGGCCAAGAAACGTTGTCCCCTGCAAGAGGCGTCATCTCCGCCTGCTGTGCATCACCCCACCCTTGGTCTACATACTAACTAGAGCATTGTCTACCTCCCTCTGGAGCGATGTCTTCCTCCTCCATTGACTCCTCCTCATCCTCCTCACAAAGTCCTTCAAATACATATAAATTTACAAAATTTAAAACTCAAAATTTAAAAACTTTGTATCATAATTCTGTAACATCAGTTTATGGAAACACAATAGCATTACAAAAGGATAGACAAAAAATGTACATTATGTGCTTTGTAAATACATTAAAAGTTTGTAATGGTTATGAAAATATAGACAGCGACTCTGGAGGTTCAATTGTTGATACAGCATGGTACTTTGAAAGTCCTCCAGCCCTTTGTGAGGAACCACGTTGCGCTGACTGTCCAGAAGGTGATGGAATTTGTGACTCCTCATCCTCCTCACAAAGTCCTTCAAATACATATAAATTTACAAAATTTAAAACTCAAAATTTAAAAACTTTGTATCATAATTCTGTAACATCAGTTTATGGAAACACAATAGCATTACAAAAGGATAGACAAAAAATGTACATTATGTGCTTTGTAAATACATTAAAAGTTTGTAATGGTTATGAAAATATAGACAGCGACTCTGGAGGTTCAATTGTTGATACAGCATGGTACTTTGAAAGTCCTCCAGCCCTTTGTGAGGAACCACGTTGCGCTGACTGTCCAGAAGGTGATGGAATTTGTGACTCCTCATCCTCCTCACAAAGTCCTTCAAATACATATAAATTTACAAAATTTAAAACTCAAAATTTAAAAACTTTGTATCATAATTCTGTAACATCAGTTTATGGAAACACAATAGCATTACAAAAGGATAGACAAAAAATGTACATTATGTGCTTTGTAAATACATTAAAAGTTTGTAATGGTTATGAAAATATAGACAGCGACTCTGGAGGTTCAATTGTTGATACAGCATGGTACTTTGAAAGTCCTCCAGCCCTTTGTGAGGAACCACGTTGCGCTGACTGTCCAGAAGGTGATGGAATTTGTGACTCCTCATCCTCCTCACAAAGTCCTTCAAATACATATAAATTTACAAAATTTAAAACTCAAAATTTAAAAACTTTGTATCATAATTCTGTAACATCAGTTTATGGAAACACAATAGCATTACAAAAGGATAGAAAAAAATGTACATTATGTGCTTTGTAAATACATTAAAAGTTTGTAATGGTTATGAAAATATAGACAGCGACTCTGGAGGTTCAATTGTTGATACAGCATGGTACTTTGAAAGTCCTCCAGCCCTTTGTGAGGAACCACGTTGCGCTGACTGTCCAGAAGGTGATGGAATTTGTGACTCCTCATCCTCCACCTCTTCCAAAACCTCATGCCTTAGTGCTTGCAGTGTTTTTTGAAGCAGGCAGATAAGGGGGACAGTCAGGCTGACTAGTGCATCATCTGCACTCGCCATCCGCGTTGACTCATCAAACGCACGCAAAACGTGGCAGATATCCTTCATAGAGTTATTCGCCACTCATTACACTGGCAGTGGCTGCCCATTCATTATAGGATCCAATTCTAATTACTGGTTCTCACCAACATAGCTCTCCACAGCGCAGCACCCCCCTACATCTCCTCCCTTATTTATATTTATCGGCCTAACCGACTGCTGCACTCTGCAAACGACCTTCGACTAACCTCTGCACTAATCCGTACCTCCCACTCCCAACTCCAAGACTTCACCCGCGCTGCGCCAATCCTCTGGAATGCTCTACCCCAAGAAATTAGGACTATCCGCAATTTGGATGGTTTCAGGCGCTCCCTCAAAACACATTTGTTCACAGTGGCCTATCACATTCACTAATCAAAGTCATTCTATGTGTAATTCTGTGTGTGTAGCCCATTCACTATCTCCATGCATCCCTCACTTCCTTAAAATGGCTGGACCATCATTGTAAAAACACCATTGTATATAAACACCTGTACTTTGTATCTCCCACACCTCATTGTAGATTGTAAGCTTTCACCAGCAGGGGCGGCTGATTTTGCTTTAATTATTGTATTGTTAACGTTGTTACTTATGACTCGTGTTTTGAAACTGTTAAACTGTAAAGCACTGCGGAATATTATGGCGCTATATAAATAAATAATATTATTATTCTTATTATAGAGGCCCACTCAGTAGTGGTGAAGTGTGAACGCCGCAAATTGCGAGTTGACTGCGCCTGATGCAGCTGATACTCCATTACTGTTGGCTGCTGCTCACACAACCGCTCCAACATATGTAACGAGGAATTCCACCTGGTGGGTACGTCACATATAATGCGATGTTCATGAAGGTGAAATCTGCGTTGCAGAGCTGCAATCAGCGATCTGGCCATGCTGGAACGTCGCAAGTGAGCGCACTCTAGGCGGACCTTGTGCAGCAGTGCATCAAGATCCGGATAGTCCCTCAAAAAACTCTGCACGACCAAGTTGAGCACATATGACAGACATGGTATGTGAGTGAGGTTGCCAAGGCCCAGAGCTGACACCAGATTTCGGCCATTGTCACACACTACCAAGCCTGCCTGTAGATTCTCTTCCAAAAACCACACGTCGCTCTCCTGCTTTATGGCATTACAGAGCTCCTGCGCTGTGTGGCTAAGATTCCCCATGGAAATTAATTTCAGGATGGCCTGTTGACATTTGGACACGGCTGTGCTCATATCGGTCGCAACAGGTAAACGTTCACGGGTCCATGTGGAGGTAGACCGTGACGGCTCCTGCAGCGATGATTCTGAGGAACTGGAATAGGAGGAATCAATGTGTACAGACTTGATTCCTGCAATCCTTGGAGTTGGCAGAACACGTACAGCGCCACTCGCAAGATCAGTACCCGGCTGCACAACATTGACCCAATGGGCAGTGAGGGAAAGGTATTGTCCCTGGCCATGGGTGTTAGAACCCTCTTGTTAGGTTTTGTTTCAGTTTGCTGGTCACATGACCTTTTTTCCCTATTTAGTCTGGCTCCGCCCTTCTGGCTTTGCTTGACTTCATTGTATTATCTACTGTTAAGCTAGCCGGGTGCTTAGGTGCCTTAATCTGTGAGTTTTGCTTGATGTTAGGATCACAAAGTATTTATTTTTCTGTTTAATTATCCATGCTACAATTTATGTTAGGAGGTGTCCACCTTTTCTCCCAGTCCCTAGATCTTGTAGGGATTACTCCCTCGCAACTATAGGTCTTCGTTCACACTAGATGAGGACTTTAGCGGGTCTGGTCGCAGGATCAGGTTCCCCGTTACATCGTAGGGATTCAGCTTAGTTGTATTGTAGGGACAGAATTCCCTTCTTTCCTTACTGGTTGTAGCAGATCATAACAATGGGTACTGGTCCACGCATCGGTGGTCAGGTGGACCTTGCTACTGAGGGCTTTTAGTAGCGCATGTTTAATTTTTCCCTCAACATGCTTTTGCAGACCAGGGACGGCTTGCCTGCTGAAATGAAATCGGCTTGGCACATTGTATTGTGGGATTGACAATGATATTCAGTTACGGAAACTGTCTGTCTCCACCAGCCTGAATCACAGCATTTCAAGGGACAGGAGTTTTGCAATGCCAGCATTCAGAGCCTGTGCTCGTGCATGGTTTGCGGAGTATGGCCGTGTTTTATCCCATGCCTGTGCTACCGCTGGCTGTTTTGTGGCCTGGGAGTGTGAGGATGACAGGGAACTTGCTGCTGTGTGTGGAATAACAGTTTGTCTCTGGACAACAGTGGCCGAGGTTCTTCCATGGCGATCCTGTGAGGAAGCATAACCAGCTGTGTGTGAGCTCGATGAAGAGGCTTCAACACAACCTGAAGATGTAGGTGCTGCTGTAGGTTGGCCTACATCTCCAGTGTGTCTTTGTAACTCAACTACGTGCTTTGTCCGCACATGTTTCCACATATTTGTGGTATTGAGGTGACTGACACTTTTAGCTATTTTTAATTTTTGATTACACAGCTTGCATTTCACATAGCAAATATCATGTGCAAGTGTGTGAAAAAAGGACCACGCAGTGCAAGTCCTGGGAGCGCACGTTTTGACTTTTGGAAGACAACTGCTCCGAACAGGTGCCAAACTGGAGGCTACAGGCAACCGAGTCTGCAGCCTAACTCTCCCTCCTGTTTGTACCGTTGGGGCAATGTCTTCCTCTATCTTCCTTCTATCACTAACCATTTCTCTAGGCCTCTCCCAGCTTTCAACCAAAGTACTGGTTCTCACCCACAAAGCTCTCCACAGTGCAGCACCCCTCCTACATCTCCTCCCTCATTTCTATCTATCGGCCTAACCGACTGCTGCGCTCTGCAAACGACTTTCGACTAACCTCTGCACTAATACGTACCTCCCACTCCCGACTCCAAGACTTCTCCTGCTCTACGCCAATCCTCTGGAATGCTGTACCCCAAGAAATTAGGACTATCCACAATTTGCATGGTTTCAGGCGCTCCCTCAAAACACATTTGTTCAGAGCGGCCTATCACATTCACTAATCAAAGTCATTCTATGTATTCTGTGTAAGTGTGTGTGTGTCTCTAGCCCATTCACTATCTCCATCCCTCAGTCCCTTAAGATGGCTGGAACATCATTGTAAATGCACCATTGTATATAAACACCTATACTTTGTATCTCCCCCATCTCATTGTACATTGTAAGCTGTCACGAGCAGGGGCGACTTATTTAGCTTAAATTATTGTATTGTTAACGTTGTTACTTATGACTTGTGTTCTGAAACTGCTAAACTGTAAAGCGCTGCGGAATATGATGGCGCTATATAAATAAATATTATTATTATTCCTCTGAGCTGCTCCCACCACCTTCCTGTTCTTCATGCCATGTTGGGTATTGGACCTCATCATCTCCACTACCCTCTTCCAACACCTGCTGTTGGGTGGTCTGGCCAGCACCATGCTCAACAGAAACTGGCACCTGGGTCTCATCATCATCATCAGATGCGTTCTGCGGTGTGCTGACCATCGGCACTGTCTCACCCGCCTCTTCAGATTCAGAGAGACACAGCTGTTGCGCATCACTGCATACTCCCTCTTCTTCACATTACAGAATGCTGCTTGGCTGGGCCCCTGTTTGCAAGCCAATAGATTCTGAGAACAGAAGCAGACACTCAGCTGGCTCCTGTACAGAACTCTCTGACTGCCTGGGCAATTTGCCAGGCGGTGAAGAGACAGATGGTTGCCCAACAGTGCTGTGGTCCTGAGAGGAGGTGGAAGCAATTGAAGTCGATGCATTGGCTGAGATCCAAACAACAACGGCTTCAATTTGTTCTTCCCGCAGCAGGGGGGTACTCCGAGCTCCTACAAAAGTGCGCATAAAGGAACGCTCACGGCCCGGGGAAAACTGGTGGATGCTGTGTCACTGGGGGCCGCAGCAGCCACAGAATCCCCACGTCCTCTCCCTGAAGAAACTCCACGACCACGTGCCTTACTCCCTGCCTTCTTCATCTTGGTAGATTGATAAAGAAAGTCTGAAAAGTTATAAGGCCTAAGTGTGGTTATTCCGCAGAGACTGCAGTGAACACTGCACACAACTGTTCAGTAGGTGTGAAAGGCCCCTTTGTGTACTTCTATAGTGTTTGCAACCAATGTATTGTATACGGATGGAAGCGCGTCACACTAATAGATTTTATTTATTTGTAATAGAGTGGAGCAGCAACAATTAGAGAAAAATTTCAAGGATGTGCCAGTGACACACGCTCAGCAGACTACAACCAGCAGTGGTTGAAGAACTAACTGGAGCGTGATCTGCACTCCAAAAAGGAAAACCTCAGACTACAGTGAACACTGCACACAACTGTTCACTACCCAACGCGTCTCAGCAGGAAGGCAGTCTGTGCGTCAAAACAAAGGCGCAAGCATACATCCACGTACCCTGTTTATAAAGCTATATAAAAAAAATTATGTAGTAGTGACGCACACTTTATTGAGGTACAGTATTACATCGCCATTCACCATCTGTGGCTATGCAGTCTCATCTATATATACCTTATCTATCCGTTGTCATGCTTGCAAGTCGACAGTCAGGCATAAATAGCAATTTTCACTATGCACTATGCACTTTTTAAAGGTTATGTTTGTTAATAAACATGATTATTGCCACATATTATGAGTATTACATGATGGAAATTGTATAATTTTGTATAAACTGTTTAGTGACATTATTCAGCAAATGTAACATTTTAGTAATGTCACAGATAACTTGTAATGCTGATGATGTTTTGAAGTCAGACATTCATTGTCTATACAATAAAAATGGTGTACATACTGTTACTTATCCATCATTAATGGATTCAGATATGTACTTGTATGCTTTTATGTACAACCGTATAGCAGATTCCTTAACTAATTTATTTTGTGGTTTGCATTGCTGTTCAACATGTTAATGTATGTGTTTATGTTTGTCAATTCTTTATTTATCTAGATATTAGTTTAAATGAAATCATCATCTTATGGTAGTAAAGGTTATCTTTCTCTTGTTTGAAGTATAGACATTTAAAATTGACAGGTAACAAGGAAATTACTTGATCTAGTATTTAAACATCCTCCTTGACCCTGGGCTCCAACACCGCCAGTTGTTGCTCGGAAGTGCTGTTAGCACAGTCCACACTTGCTCCTGTGTTACTGGGGTTCAGTAACGTCAGCTGGTCCTCGGTTTGGCCATTGGCTCTTTTCCTTCTGCTGCCCCTCCGGGTTCCAGTACCGTCAGCTGGTTCTCCGCAGTGCCTTTGGCCTAGGTGCCTCCATCTTGGTATCCGAGTTCCAGCAACGTCTGCTGGTCCTTGGTAGTGCTTTGGAGCACAGGTACCTCCTGCTTAGTAACCGTGTCCCAGTAACGTCAGCTGGTCCTCGGTTGTGCCATTGGCTCTTTTCCTTCTGCTGCCCCTCCGGGTTCCAGTACCGTCAGCTGGTTCTCCGCAGTGCCTTTGGCCTAGGTGCCTCCATCTTGGTATCCGAGTTCCAGCAACGTCTGCTGGTCCTTGGTAGTGCTTTGGAGCACAGGTACCTCCTGCTTAGTAACCGTGTCCCAGTAACATCAGCTGGTACAAGATTGTGCTACAAATACAAGATACGGAACAAGAGACACAAGAACAATAAGCAGAAGATCTAAAAGCAGAAGAACATGAAGTATAAGACCAAAATGAAGAGCAAAATATATGCTCTAAATTCTAAGCAGAAGAAGACTAAGCAGTGTATGGGGGTGAGTCCGTTCCTCCTCGTGGTGCCCCTGGAAAATGCCTGCTGCTGCAGGCTAAACTGAACACGGACAAATACTGTTGTAATTTAAATCTTTTGTGACAGCAAGAACGGAAGGATGAAAAATTCATACTTTGACAGATTACAAGTACAGGATTCTCTGTCACAAATAAGAATATGATGAAGAAGATGAAGCAGAATATGAATAAGAATAATTGTTTAATAAGAAGAATATGAGTAATGTTAACAAAGATGAATAGCAAGAAGTTTAAGAAGAAGATAAAGAAGGTGAAGATGAAGAATAATTTGATGAAAAAGATGATGCTGCAGAAGATTATGAAGGAGAAAGTGTGTGAAAAGTTAAAAAGGTGAAGATGAAGAGCATGGAAGTTGTGTAATATACATATTTGCCAAAATATAAAAAACGTTAACATTGTCAATTTCTTCGTCAATCCGAACATCTTTAAAAAAAAAATATTTATGCTATTCCATTTGATTGGGTTAAACATCTATGCCTTTAATGTCTCCTCAACCTTCCCCAATACATTCTACATTACTCTTTCTTGTTTTCCTTCATGTACAATTAACCAACAAGGCAAGAATGGGTTTTTTTTAATTTCGATATTTTGTTCCCATAGACTTACATGGGACTTCCGGTATCGATATCGGGTATCGCCGATATTTTAGTGATATCGGCGATACCATTCCGATTCCGATACTTTAGGATATCGGAAAGTATCGCTCAACTCTACCATCTACCTATTGTGTCTCCCCTTTTTCCTCAAAGATTGTAAGCTTGCGAGCAGGGCCCTCATTCCCCTTGGTATCTACTTTGAGCTGTGTTTATTGTTATGCTGTAATGTCTATTGTCTGTACAAGTCCCCTCTATAGTGTAAAGTGCTGCAGAATATGTTGGCGCTAAAGAAATAAAATTATTATTATTATTGGTAAGTGATCAAATAATAACAGTATTTCATGCCATAAAATGCACTTTAATTATTTAAAAATCCTACAATGTGATTTTCTGTTTTTTATTTTTAGATTCTGTCTATTACAGGTGAAGTGTACCTATGATAAAAATTACATAACTCCCCATTCTTTGTAGGTGGGAAAACTTGCAAAATTAACAGTGCATGAAATACTTATTTTCCTCAGTGTTTACATTATGAGTGGGTACTTTAGTCTTCCCTTAAGGTGATTTCATGTACACTAGATATTTCGCAGCAAACTTGGAGCCAATATGGGGCTTTTTGAACCCAAAGAAGAAGAAAAACAGGTCAAAGACAAAAAAAGGGAAACAAAGAATATACCGTACTTTTCGGACTATAAGATGCATCGGACCAACCATAAGACGCACCCCAAAGTTTCAGAAGGAATAAAGGGAAAAAAATTAATGTGGCAAATGGGGCGGTCCTTTTCCCGGAGGCCACCGCATTGTAGCATTGGATGTGCGGGGCCTCAGGGCTTTCACAGAATACTGGCGGAGCCCCCTGTACCACAGAGCAACACCGCTGAACCTGCCGCACATGTTGCACCAGAAGCAGCATTGGACCGGGTCCACCGCAGAATCGCCCAACTCCTGCTGCCACCACAGTATTTGTAAGTATATTTCAACTATAAGCTGCACCCCTATTTTCTCCCAAAATTTTGAGGGAAAAAAGAGCATCTTATAGTTCGAAAAATACGGTAGATGAGCATATCAGGCAAATTTCAAAATTGACTGTTTGTGTAAATTTTCCTAGGAAATTTGTACTTTTTTATAATTTGGAGTCTATTGTTATAATCTGGAGTCTCTCTAACTTTAAGAATTTGTTCCAGAAAAGTCAATGAATATCACAAGACATAAAAAAAATATATATATTTTATCCTCCAACAGTTTACAGTAAAATTAGCATATTTAGATGTTCGTAACCGATATTGTGATTTTTCACCTCTATGTATAGATATTTCAATATTTGGATTTTTTTCTTCAGGTCATATTAAAGGAGACGTCTTGATTGACATCAGTCTTGGTTCCATGGTTCATCATTTGTTTGCAGCCTGTGACTTTTTCAAGCACATCATAGTGCTGAAGATGAGAGACAGATGCATCATGGAGCTGAAAAGATGGGTGGATGAACGTACAGGAGCATTTGATTGGAGCCATGCCACAAAACTTCATGCTGACATAGAAGGAAACAGGTTAAGCATTTGTCCATAAATTGGGGGAATTCCATGGTCATTGTTTCTACAGTGCAAAAGATATTACTGTGTAATAATAAAGAGCGTACCCTGGTGCTAAATATCCTTAATTTGCCCTGCTTTTGGTTGAATAGCAAATTCCACAGTTTGCAAAAAATAAAATGTATTATAATAATAGTACACCAACTAGCGCTATGGGAAATGATGAAAAGGACCACTTGAGGTGATGTATACAGTCCCGTTTATTTATATTTATTGTAAGCTTTTCAGGGGATATAGCTCTGGGATCGCCGTCCGGGTAGACGGAGTGGCACGGAAACAGTTCATTCACAGACAGCAGTTCTGGTAAAAACTGGCCGCAACCAGTTTTATTAAAGTTCACAGCAAACAGAACATAATCAAAACCAAATCATAAACATAAGCCCTGGGCTTGTCCAGCCACTTACTACACTTAGATAGATTTCCCTCTCTATCCGGGACCAGACTCTAACAGCCTGTCCCCAAAACAACACATATGTTCAGCATTTACCAGCATGGAGTCTCCTCCTTGTGTCTGAAGGCATATCCAACGTCCAGACTTGAGAGAGCTCCCCTCCTATTCAGCAGCTATCCGCATGGATTCTCACAGAGACTACTCCTGTGTCCGGGGTACATCGAGCACCCAGACTGAGACAGCTCATACTCCTGGAGACTCCTTCTTGTGCCTGGACTCCTTGTCCAGACTAAGCGAGCTCTCTGTCTGTGTTCGCAGACACCTACTTCTGGTCTCCTAATTAACAGCTGAGTGGTTTCAGGCCTGAGCTGCAAGTGTGTACTGAATGTAAGGTGTAGTGACCTTTCTCTACCACTAGGTTTACAAAGCCATACATTTCCCTTATACCAGTCAGCAAAGTATCTAGGTGAAATATACACCCCATTCAACACACATACTCTCACTGTCTCACATATCCCCCCCTCTTCTCCAGACCGGAGGGCTGGTCATCCAGACCGAAGGGCTGGTCAACAATCCAAAAGAGACAGTGAACTCTGGACCAGTCATGGCCCTCATCAGCTTCATCTTCACTACTGTCATCTGTATCTTCACCTGAGCCATAGCCAACATCAGCTTTCTCTTCATCTGAAGCATCCGCACTACCCAGTACCCTCCCAGGCCTATGCTCTCTGCTGGCCTCGGGTATCCTGCATGGTTTCATCTTGACCTTAGGGCCGGGCTCAGTTTCGATATAGTGCCTGGCCAGAGAAGTACGACCCGGCACATCAGAACACTTCTGCTGACTCTTCCTCAGAAACTCACGTACCTCCTGTCCTTGGTGCACTGACCATTTGTCACCAACTATCACAGAAGGTATAGGGGTTTTTTCACTTTTCTCTAGTTCCCCTTGAACCCTCTTTAGCACATCTATTTTCTTGAATATCGGTTGACTCATAAAGTCTATTTCACAGACCTTAAGCTCCTCTGCCATGGTCTCTGACCATTTTAAGCTACACTGTATAAATGATTGGGACTGTAGAAGGAGCTGATCGTTTTTCTTTTGCAGTACACATAATTCATCTGCTAAGTCTCCAGCTGAATTGTAATGTTCTACCGTGACAACAGCATTCTTATATAGAGCCTTAGACTTATTGAGCAGCATTTGCTCTTGCAACGAAGAGATTCCCTGTATCCTTCCTTTTACTTCATTGACCTTCTCACGAAGATGCTCATGGCTTTCATCACACTCCTTCATCACAGTTTGGATTTTTTCTGAGAAGTCATCAATTCATCTGGTACCTGTTGGACGTCTTTTATGTCTTCGGCCCCTTCTTCAGGCTCTTCTGGTAGAACATGCTCAGAAGCCCTACCGTCAGTCTTACATTCTACCTCTTCAGTCACATCATTATGGTCTCCAATATTTCCATTTATTCCGGCTTTCAAGTTCTCCTTGATAGCTGCATCTGTATACTCAGAACCCGCCGGATTCTTCTCTTCCACCACGTTCTGCATCCCATCTGAGCTCCCGTGTGTCTGCAGCAGCAACGGAGTGACACATCGCTTTTCCCATTTGTTGGGACGTGGCTCCGATGTAGACTCCATGAAAGTGCGCTTGAGCTCACCAATGCCAGCCTGATGTCTCAAAATCTCATCTTGTGATTTATCCAAATCCTTGGTGTCACTCGGGAACACCGCTTGGGCTCCGGGCGCCGAACTTCCAGCCTGAGCTTCACGAGTTGCAGCTACTGATCCGAACCGTAACCCGTCCACGCCGCTGTCTTCGGCAGAAACATATTCCTGGACAGAGTCAGTCCCCATACCTTCAGTCTTGTTCCTCACAGCTTCACTTGAGACCTCAGCTTCTGATGAGGCATCTGGCTTGGTGACTACCACTTCTATGGCTCCTTCCACCTCTGCAGCATCTCCCTCAGAGTCCCTGGCATGATGCAGATCCACACCACACGTCGACAACTTCCCACTTCCAACAGCCTCCACTTGTGCTGTGTTCAGTCTCAGAGTCCTGCCTTCAAAGCTCAGCTCTCCTCCTTTCACCTTAGTCTTCGCCAGGGAACCGGCCAACTGTAAAACATCTTCAGATGCCATCTTCTGTCCGGCTGTAAGGTCAGCATCAGCTTTCTTCTCAGGACTCTCAACCTCCTCTGCTACCATGCTTTCCTCATTTGCACTGGTTGCTTTATTGTCATCAGATGATTCACTATTACTACCACTATCCCTGTCTGACCCCTTTTTCTCAGCCACATCCGGCTCACTTTCAGGGTTATACAATTCATTCTCATTCACATCCTGCTCACTTTCAGGGGTATACAATTCATTCTCATTCACATCCTGATCTGGAACCTTAGTTAACATGTCATCCACAACATTAACTTCACCATCTGGTCCCTCAAGTATGTGACTATGTGACAACCCCAGCACTATACTTCTATATAGCTCAGGTACTAGGAGCTGGCTCACGACCTCTCCCTGGACTTCAGTGTCCCTATACAACAGGTTAGTGTTTATGGCAACATGAGGAAACCTCTCCTCAGAGCCAGGCTCTTGGGAAACCTCACTTAGAACAATTATATTTTCCTGTGCCGTTTTAAGAGTGGGGTCTCGCCATTGTTCACTCTCAAAATTGTCACAGGACACAGGTAAGTCAGGGACACTCGGTTCCCGAGAACCACCATCCTCGTCTCCCACCATCACCTGCAAAGGAATTTCATCTCTATCACAGTCATCATCACTATCAATATCATTATCATGATTATGATCAGTATCATCATCACTATCATGATCATCATCATTATCATTATCAGCATCAGCATCATTATCATGGTCATCATCATTATCATGATCATCATCATCATCATCATCATCATTATCATCATCATCATCATCATCATTATCACATAAGTTTAACGGCCCACTAGCATTGTGTTCCGCCCCTCGGACTGCGCACCCTCAGTAGGAGCTTCATCACACTGTCCATCAGAAACATTTTTCCCCCAGAGATCCTTAGACCGGGGAAAGTCATTACCCAATATGACGGGGTGCACCAGGTTCTTCACTACCCCCACTTCACATGAAACCTCCCCGCGTTTGGGGATCAAGTCCACGACAGTCTCTGGGTAGACTTTGGTGTCTCCATGGACACACACCACACTCAGGTGTTTATCAGGGATGAAGTCCCTATCAATCAGGCTGTCACACACGGAAGTCACTGGACTCTCCGAGTCCAAGAGGGCCTGTGCTGGGCAGTCATTTACAACCACCGGGGACACCTGTGGTCCAGTCTCTTCGGCTGAGGTGGACACACACACAGGTTCTGCGTAGGGAGAGAGGGATCTGCCAACATCACAATCCATAGGCTCCCCCTCTATTGGACAGTTGGCTGCAATTTCACGACATCTCCAACACTGTCCATCACACTTTCCCACCCACATGACCCCAACAGCTGCAACGCTCTTACCGGGAGAGTTCGGCGTCCAGGAACTCTGAAGTGACGACCTCTCAGACGGCTGGTCACGGAGGCAGCCTTTGGTAGCGGAGGCCCTCTCCCTCAGGCTGACCAGACGAGTGGCGTCCTGGTGGTCTCGTTGTCCGACCTCCGGCTGTACCTCAGGAGGACGTGCGCGGGTGTAGCGGTCCACTATCACCCCCTTTCCCCCATGAGCAGGGTTGCCGACGGCAGACTCCCAACTGCATCTCCAGTCATGGACTCCTCTGGCACGGACTGCCACCGTAACACCCAGCCGGGCAAGAATCTCCGCTTTCAGCTTGGCATAGTCTTGGCTGTCCTGCTCGCTCAGGTCAGCATAGGCCCTTTGGGGTTCTCCAATCAGATAGGGTGCGACCATCATGGCCCATTCAGATAGTGGCAGATTCTCCTTCTCTGCCAGTCCCTCAATCATAGTGAGATATGCCTCCACATCGTCACGAGGCGTCATCTTTTTCAGGGTCCGTCTTACCGCCTTCTTTACAGCGGACAATGCAGGTGACTTTGCCACATTACTTCGGGATGCGGCACCGAAATCCTTTTTTTGTGCTGCCATCTGCTCAACAAATAACCGGTTATTCTCCTGCTGCTGCAGGAATTGCTGCTGGGCCTGCTGCATGCGCTGCTGGTGCTGCAGGCGCTGCCGCTCCATGCTCTGCTGCATGCTTCGCTGGGCCTGGACCAGGTACTCAACGAGCTCCTCCATACTGCCGGACTTATCTGTCTCAACCACGGCAGTCTTATGTTGCACATTAACTTGCGCCATTTGTTCAAATAGCGCCTCCATGCTGTCAGACTTCTCTGTCTCAACAATTGCAGTCTTCACTCAAGACATACACACTCCACAGTCTTTTCCACAGAAAATTCAGCTTTGCTGTGCAGACACACTTTTTTTTTTTTCTCTGCAAACTCTATTAGGGCCACTGTCTCTTTAAGACTGCTCCAACAGACTTTTCTTTTGCTGCTGCACACTCCACAGTCTTTTCCACAACAAGTTCAGCTTTGCTGTGCAGACACACTTTTTTTTTTTTCTTTTGCAAACTCTATTAGGGCTGCTGTCTCTTTAAGACTGCTCCAACAGACGTTTCTTTTGCTGACACACTTTTTTTTCTCTGCTGCTGCTTCAACAGACTTCACCTTTATTGCTGTCTCTCGCCACTGTGCTGCACGCACATTCTAGCACCAATTGTAAGCTTTTCAGGGGATATAGCTCTGGGATCGCCGTCCGGGTAGACGGAGTGGCACGGAAACAGTTCATTCACAGACAGCAGTTCTGGTAAAAACTGGCCGCAACCAGTTTTACTAAAGTTCACAGCAAACAGAACATAATCAAAACCAAATCATAAACATAAGCCCTGGGCTTGTCCAGCCACTTACTACACTTAGATAGATTTCCCTCTCTATCCGGGACCAGACTCTAACAGCCTGTCCCCAAAACAACACATATGTTCAGCATTTACCAGCATGGAGTTTCACAGAGTCTCCTCCTTGTGTCTGAAGGCATATCCAACGTCCAGACTTGAGAGAGCTCCCCTCCTATTCAGCAGCTATCCGCATGGATTCTCACAGAGACTACTCCTGTGTCCGGGGTACATCGAGCACCCAGACTGAGACAGCTCATACTCCTGGAGACTCCTTCTTGTGCCTGGACTCCTTGTCCAGACTAAGCGAGCTCTCTGTCTGTGTTCGCAGACACCTACTTCTGGTCTCCTAATTAACAGCTGAGTGGTTTCAGGCCTGAGCTGCAAGTGTGTACTGAATGTAAGGTGTAGTGACCTTTCTCTACCACTAGGTTTACAAAGCCATACATTTCCCTTATACCAGTCAGCAAAGTATCTAGGTGAAATATACACCCCATTCAACACACATACTCTCACTGTCTCACATTATGTAAAAATTTTCATCCATAGGCCGGGGTCACAATTGCGTGTGCGATGCGAGAAACTCGCATCAATACCCGGCAATGCCTCCGGCACTCGGGACTGGATTTCTATGCAGCTGCGCACTCTGGTCCGAATGCCGAGTATTGATAAGAGAGACTCGCATGAGTTTCTCGCATCACACTCGCAAGTGTGACCCCGGCCTTACATGTATTGCACTTGCCCCAGATTTCGCTATAAAACTCGCTATGGTTCAATATGTAAAAAACTTTAGCTGTGGTGTATCGGAAGCAAACAGCTTCAGTCATCTGGGATCATGAAGGAAACCGTTTGCAAGTACTGGGTCTACTATGGTTGGCGCATTCTGATCCATTTATTCAGTGTGCAATGTTATCATATTCATATTAGATATTTAAAAAATGGCCCTATATTAGCAGACAAGGTAATAAGTCCCTGCTTGAAGACATTTCAGGGCGGCAATTGGCATTGCGCAACGTAAGAATTAAGCCCACGTGTAATAAGCAATACTTATTCCTTCTCAGATCGGGTTTATTTGTATATTTCATCCTCAGTTCCATGAGTAGGAAACTTGTGCGAGCCACATATAAAGTTTTTTACATATTGAACCATAGCGAATTTTAACTCCTTCTCAACATATGCAGTACATATACGGCTTTGCGGGAGCTGCATTCCCGCAAACAGCAGTATATGTACGATGCCACGATCGAGCGGCCTCCTGCTGAGCGCCGCGGCGATCGGGTGCAAGTGTCAGCTCTGTGTGACAACTGACACTCTGCAGCAGCCCACGATCGGTGCTAGCACCAATCATGAGCATTTAACCTTTCTGATGCCGCTGTCAATAGCGACAGCGACATCGAGGAGATCGCAGGCAGGGAGGGAGCTCCCTAAGTGCTCCCATCAGAACAATGCAAAGCGATCACGTTGTTCTGATGGTCTCAATGGAGACCCTACAGCCCCAAGATGGCCACGGGGTCCTTCAGGGTCCTGCAAGGAAGGTGGCTTGTGAGTGCCTGCTGAGAGCAGGTGCTGACATGCCTCCTTCCCTGCCTGTCAGACTCTCAGACGCTGCTCCGATGCTGTGCAGTGCAGTAGCATTGCAGAGAATCAGATCAGCGATCTGATACTGTATAGTGATGTCCCATCCTGGGACAATGTGAAAAAGAAAAAAAAATTAAAACGTGTAAAAATATTTTTTAAAAATCCTGAAATAAAGAACAAAAAAAGAAACAAAAATATTTTTCCAATAAATATATTTATTTATGTAAAAAAATAAGTAGAAAAAGTACACATATTTGGCATTACCGCGTCCGTAACGACCCCCCTATAAAACTGTCCCAATAGTTAATCCCTGCAGTGAACACCATAAAAAATAATAAAAATGAGGCAAAGTGCAGTAAAACACAATCAATAAACTAATGTAAATAAAAATGGTTCCACTGAAAACGTAATCTTGTCCCGCAAAAGAAAAAGCCACCATACAGCTCCGTCAGCAGAAAATTAAAAATGTTATAGCGCTTAGAAAAAAGCTATGCAAAAATTATAAGTTTTTCTATAAAATAGTTTTCATTATGTAAAAGCGCCAAAACATAAAAAAATATAAACGGGGTATCGCTGTAATCGTATTGACCCAAATACTAAAGCTGCCTTATCAATATTACCACACGTGGAACAACATGAGAAAAAAAAACTAAAAACAATTCCTGAATTGCTGTTTTTTGTTCATTTTGATTCACAATAATCAGAATAGAAAGCGATCAAAAAATCTCATGTGCCCGAAAATGGCACCAATAAAAGCATCAACTCGTCTCGCAAAATAACAAGTCATAACATGACACTATCGAACTAAATATGGAAAAATTATAACTCTCAAAATATGTGGATGCGAAAACTAGTTTTTGCAATAAAAGGCGTCTTTTCGTATGTTACAGCAGGGAAACATAAAAACCCGATATAAATCTAATATCACTGTAATTACACTGACCTGAAGAATAAAGTCACCTAATCACTTTTACCGCACGAGGAATGGCGAAAAAATAAATAAAACCAATTATTCGCCTGTTTCTGGAAGACACCTATGAAGTCAAAATCGTCACTAGACCTGTTGATAAATTCCCAAGGGGGTATAATTTCCAAAATGGGGTCACCTGAGGGGGGATTCTGCTTTTTTTGCACTTAGGGGATCTGTGTATGGAGTCCATAAACTATTCTAGGAAAATCTGCGCTCCAGGAGGCAAATAGTACTCGGTCCCTCCCAAGTCACCCCATATGGCTAAGCAGTACTCTACAGCCACACATTCAGTCCCATACATTCAGCATAAATTTTGGGACACATTTTGGTGCCTTTTTAGCATTTTCCCAGTATGAAAATTTTAAATTTGGGGCTAACATACAATTTTGGTGGTAAAAAATGTAAATTTTTTTTTTTTCACTGCCGAATGGTAAAAAATTCTGTGATACACCTGTGGTGTCAAGATGATCAATGCACCCCTAGATGAGTTAATTGAGAGGTTTAGTTTGTAAAATGGGGTCACTTATGGGAGGTTCTGCTGTTCTGGCACCTCCAGAGCTCTGCCAATATGACATGGCATCCTCAAAACACTGCAGCAAAATCTGCACTGTAATATGGCGCCACTTCCCTTTTGAGCTTTGCACTGTGCCTCAAAAGTAGTTTTCAACCACATATGGGGTATCGATGAACTCAGGAGAAATTGCACAATAAATTTTGTGGTTCATTTTCTCCTGTTACCCTACTGAAAATACAAAATTTTGGGCTAAAAACATTTTTGTGGAAAAATGAGATTTTTTTTTTATTTTCACAGCTCAACGTTATAAACTTCTGTAAAGCACCTTGAGGTTCAAGGTGCTCACCACATATCAGGATAAATTCCCTGAGGGGTCTTTTTCCAAAGTGGTGTCACTTGTGGGGGGTTTCCACTGTTTAAGCACATCAGGAGCTCTCCAAACTCGGCATGACATCTGGCAATTATTCCAGCAAATTTTACATTGAAAAGTCAAATAGCCCTCTTTCCTCCTGAGCCCTGATGTGCATCCAATCAGTGGTTTTCCCCCACATATGGGGTATCAGCATGCTCAGAAGAAATTGCATAACAAATTGTATGGTGTACCGTATATACTCGTGTATAAGCCGAGATTTTCAGCACCTTTTTTTGTGCTGAAAATGCCCCCTCGGCTTATACACAAGTCATAGGGCAGAAACCAGCGGGGGAGGGGATGCGGTGGCAGGAGCTGGTGGCTGGGACATCATACTCACCCTCCCCGTGCCATCGCTGAACGTCCCTGCAATCCTGCGTTCTCCCCGGCTTCCTGCAGCTCTCCAGAGCTGAGCGGTGACGTGATACCTGCTCATTAAGGTCATGTAATATGGATGCGACGCCACTCCCATGGGCGTAGCCTCCATATTCATGGCCTTAATGAGCGGTATTACGTCACCGCTCAGCGCTGGAGAGCTGCAGGAAGCCGGGGAGAACGCAGGATTGCTGACCGGGACGTTCAGCGATGACACGGGGAGGGTGAGTATGATGGAGGAGGATGGGGGGAGCATGGAGGAGGACAAGGAGCACGAAGCAGGACGGGGGGAGGATGGAGAGCACGGAGCAGAACGGGGGAGGACGGAGAGCACGGAGCAGAACGGGGGAGGACGGAGAGCACGGAGCAGGATGGGGGGAGGACAGAGAGCACGAGAGCAGGACAGCAACTTATACACCCGGCTTATACGCGAGTCAATAAGTTTTCCAAGTTTTTTGTGGCAAAATTAGGGGGGTCGGCTTATACACGGGTCGGCTTATACATGAGTATATACGGTAATTTCTCAAGTTAGCTTTATGAAAAACAATTGGGTCTAAAAGAAAATTTTTGTGAAAACAGTTATGATTATATTTTCCTTCCGCATTCCATAAATTCCTGTGAAGCACCTGAAGGGTTAATAAACTTCTTTAATGTAGTTTTGAGTACCTTGAGTGGTTTAGTTTTAAGAATGGTGTCACTTTTGAATATTTTCTATCATATAGGCCCCTCAGTGAGAAACCACTGGTCAACTTTTAACCCTTATAACTATCTAATAAAAAAGATGTTTCCAAAATTGTGCTGATGTAAATTAGATAAGCTTAAATTAACAAGTAAATAAGGGTATCATTGCCGAGCGATCTATGACGCTGGTTTTAGGCTCCAGTCTCTTCGGAGGAGTGGGTTCTAATCCCACTGCTGCCAGGATAATGATGTTTGAAGTCAGGATGGCCGATCGGTCTGAGGTGTTGTGTTCGGATAGCTATCTCCCTTGGAGGTGTGGGTTTGAATCCTTCTTTATCAGGAAAGGTATAATGGAACTATAGTGAGTACAAAGGAGGGCAACAAAATTAATAAAGGCGATGGGAAACCTACAATACCCATAGAGATTAACAAAATTATGATTAATATAGTCTAGAAAAAAGACGACTAAGGGTTGATCTAATAATTAACCATATATAAGTATATAAGGGGACAATACAAATATCTCTCAGATGATCTGTTTATATCAAGGAAAGTGACGGTCACAAGGGGGCATTCTCTGCGTCTGGAGGAGAGAAGGTTTTTCCACCAACATAGAAGAGGATTCTTTACCGTTAGGGCAGTGAGAATCTGGAATTCCTTGCCTGAGGAGGTGGTGATGGCGAATTCAGTCGAGGGGTTCAAGAGAGGCCTGGATGTCTTCCTGGAGTGAAACAATATTGTATCTTACAGTTATTAGGTTCTTTAGAAGGATGTAGATCTGGAGATTTATTCTGACGAAATATAGGCTGAAATGGATGGACAAATGTCTTTTTTCGGCCTTGCTAACTATGTTACTATGTTAGACATGTGGGAAGAGTTATTTATTAACTATTTTGTGTGACATGACTCTGTAATTCTATGCAAACGCACACTCCGGTCTGAATGCCGGCAGCAGGGCCGAGTGTTCATGCGAGAGACTCGTACTATCCCGTCCATGAAACTCGGGACAATCTGACCATGGACGGGATAGTCCAATTGCTGATTATCACAGCTCACACCCGGCACTAAGTGCCAGGAGTGGTCACGGCCCGCTCCCGGCACATTAACCCCTGGCACACCGCTATCAAACATGATCGCAGTGTACCGGGGGTACAGGGAAGCATCGCGCAGGGAGGGGGCTCCCTGTGTGCTTCCCTGAGACCCTCAGAACATCGCGCTGTTCCGAGGGACCCCAGATCCAAGATGGCCACGGGGTCCTTCCGAGTCCTGCAGGGAGGCGGCTTCCTCAGTGCCTGCTGAGAGCAGGCGCTGAGAAAGCCTGCAGTACTGCTTGTCACATCGCTAGTCTGACAGGGTGCTGTGCACCCTGTCAGACCAGCGATTTGACGTTATACAGTGATGTCCCACCCTGGGAAAATGTAAAAAAGATAAAAAAAATGAAAATAACATATGTAAAAAAATTCCAAAATAAAGGAAAAAAAATATTCCCCAATAAATTCATTTCTTCATGTAAATAAAAAAAGCAAAACAATAAAAGTAAACATATTTGGTATCGCTGCGTCCGTAACAACCCGCCCTATAGAACTAGTTAACCCCTTTAGTGAACCCATTAAAAAAAAAAAAGCAAAAAGACAATGATATCTCATCATACCGCCGAACAAGAAGTGGAATAACACGCGATCAAAAAGAGGGATATAAATAAACATGGTACCATGGAAAATGTCATCTTGTCCTGCCGCTAAAGCCGCTAAACAGCATCATCAGCTAAAAAATAAAAAAGTTATAGCTCATAGAATAAAGCGATGCAAAAATAATTTTTTTATATAAAATTTTTTTATTGTATAAAAGCGCCAAAACATAAAAAATGATATAAATGAGGTTTCGCCGTAATCGTACTAACCCGAAGAATAAAACTGCTTTATCAATTTTACCACACGCGAAAAGGTGTAAACGCCCCCCCTAAAAGATATTCATGAATTGCTGATTTTTGTTCATTCTAACCTCCCAAAACCCAAAATAAAAAGCGATCAAAAAATGTCACGTGCTCAAAAATGGTACAAATAAAAATGTCAACTCGTCCCGCAAAAAATAAGACCTCACATGACTCTGTGGGCCAAAATATGCAAAAATTATATCTCTCAAAATGTGGTGATGCAAAAACTATTGTTTTGCAATAAAAAGCGTCTTTTAGCGTGACAGCTGCCAAACATAAAAACCAGCTATAAATAGTAAATCAAACCCCCCTTTATCACTCCCTTGGTTAGAGAAAAATAATAAAATAAAAAAATTTATTTATTTCCATTTTCCCGTTAGGGTTGCGGCTAAAGTTAGGGTTAGGATTGGGGCTAAAGTTAGGATTAGGGTTAGGGTTGGGATTAGGGTTAGGGGTGTGTTAGGGTTAGGTTTGTGGTTAGGGTTATGGTTAGGATTGGGACTAGGGTTAGGGTTGGAGTTAGAATTGGGGGGTTTCCACTATTAAGGCACATCAGGGGCTCACCAAATGTGACATGGCGTCTGATCTCAATTCCAGCCAATTCTGCGTTGAAAAAGTCAAACGGTGTTCCTTCCCTTCTGAGCTCTGCCATGCACCCAAACAGTAGTTTACCCCCACATATGGGGTATCAGTGTACTAAAGACAAATTGCACAATAACTCTTGGCGTCCAATTTCTTCTGTTACTCTTAGAAAAATAAAAAATTAGGGGCGAAAATATAATTTTTGTAAAAAAAATGATTTTTTTGTTTTTACGGCTGTACGTTATAAACTTCTGTGAAGCACTTGGGGCTTCATAGCGCTCATCACACATCTAGATAAATTCCTAGTGGGGTCTATTTTCCAAAATGGGGCCACTTGTGGGAGGTTTCCACTGTTCAGGCACATCAGAGGCTCTCCAAATGCGACATGACACCCGCAGACCATTCCATCAAAGTCTGCAATCCAAAACGTCACTACTTCCCTTCCGAGCCCCGACATGTGCCCGTACAGTAGTTTTCTCTCACATATAGGGTATCAGCGTACTCAGGACAAATTGGACAACAAATTTTGGGGTCCAATTTCTCCTGTTACCCTTGTGAAAATAAAAAGTTGGGGACTAAAATATCATGTTTGTGGAAAAAATATGATTTTTTTATTTTCATGCTCGGGCATTATAAGCCTTAGTGAAAAACCTGGGGGTTCAAAATTTTGTGGTCCAATTTCTCCTGTTGCCCTTGGGAAAATAAGAAATTAGTGACTAAAAGATAATTTTTGTGGGAAAAAAATAGGATTTTTTATTTTCATTCTCGGGCATTATAAACTTGTGTGAAGCACTTGGGGGTTCAAAGTGCTCACCACAGATCTAGATAAGTTCCTTAGGGGTCTAGTTTCCAAAATAGGGTCACTTGTGGGGGGGTCTCCACTGTTTAGGCACATCTGAGGCACTGCAAACGGAACATGACCCCAATCAACGTCTGCATTCCAAAACGTTATTACTTCCTTTCCAAGCCCTGCCGTGTGCCCAGTTTTTCCCCCCCAAATATGGGGTATCAGCATACTCAGCATACTCAGGAAAAATTGGATAACAAATTTTGGGGTCCAATTTCCTTGGGAAAAATAAAAAATTTGGGACTAAAAAATCATTTTTGTGGAAAATTGTTTTGTTCACACCCAGGTATTATAAACTTTTGTGAAACACTTGGGGGTTCAAAGTGCTCACAACAGATCTATATAAGCTCCATAGGGGGTCTAGTTTCCAAAATGGTATCACTTGTAGGGGATTTCCACTGTTTAGGCGCATCAGGGGCTCTCCAAACGTGACATGGCATCCAATCTCAATTCCAGCCAATTTTGGTTTGAAAAAGTCAAACGGCGCTCCTTCCCTTACGAGCTCTGCCGAGTGTCCAAACAGTGGTTTTCCCCCACATATGGGGTAATGGCATACTCAGGCGAAATAGCACAGCAACATTATCTGTCCATTTTCTCCTATTACCATTGTGAAAATAGAAAAAAGTTTTTAAAAGATCATTTTTGTTACTAAAAAGTTAAATGTTCATTTTTTCCTTCCACATTGCTTCAGCTCCTGTGAAGCACCTGAAGGGTAAATAAACTTCTTGAATGTGGTTTTGAGTACCTTGAAGGGTGTAGTTTTTAGAATGGTGTCACTTTGGGGTATTTTCTGCCATATAGACCCCTCAAAGTGACTTCAAATGTGAGGTGGTCCCTAAAAAAAATTGCTTTGTAAATTTTGTTGTAAAAATGAGAAATCGCTGGTCAACTTTTAAACCTTAGAATTTCCTAAAAAAAAAAAATGTTGGTTCTAAAATTGTGCTGATGTAAAGTAGACTTGTGGGAAATGTTATTTATTAACTATTTTGTGTGACATATGTCTCTGTTTTAAGGGAATAAAAATTCAAAGTTTGAAAATTGATACATTTTTAAAATTTTCGCCATATTTGCAGATTTTTCAAAAATAAACGCAAGTTATATCGAAGAAATTTTACCACTAACGTGAAGTACAATATGTCACGAGAAAACAGTCTCAGAATCGCAAAGATCCGTTGAATCATTAGAGAGTTATAACCTCATAAAGAGACAGTGGTCAGAATTGTACAAATTGGCCCGGTCATTAATGTGCAAACCACCCTTGTAGGTAAAGGGGTTAAAATTTTTGACAAATTTCCGATTTTTTCACAAGCACAAGTCATATCAAAGAAATTTTATCCCTATCTTGAAGTACAATATATGTTTGGGTTCGAGTTCCCGCTGCTGCACAAGGGGAGTCTCGAACCAGTCCCGCATCCGTCTCCGGCCGCAGTGGAGCCTGCTCAGCAAAGACGTCGGTCCCAGCGTCTCGCCCGGTCTAATGCTTTGCATAGACTTGCTGCTGCCTCTCCAGGTTCTGCTATTGTAGCCAGTAATGGTCAGCAGCGAGCAGACGTCTTTAGGACTAAGTCCTTTGTTTCTTCATCTGAGCATGCCCAGGGCAAGATCTCCCATTGGAGATCAGGGGTCACATGCTCAGATACAGCTGCCACTCCTATTGGTCCTTCAGGAAGGTCCTGTGGCTGTTGAAGTTCTGAAGTAGCTTCCCATTGGTCCTTCCTGGAAGGTCTTTTTCTCGTGGCTGCTATAAAAGGCTGTCCTAACCGCACGGCCGTGCGCTAGTATCAACCGATATATGCTTTGCGCCAGTATGGTCATGCGTGTGTGTGGTTAGGGGGGCTGAAATACGCCATTACAATACCGACCTAATCGGTGAGGAGCTTGGTATGCTAGCTGGTCAGGGTCGGTGTCTTAGATGCCTTAGATTACCGGCATAACCGGTGAGGAGTTTGATTACCGTATTCAGAGCCTGGCGTTCAAATGCCATAGATTGCGGGTGACTCCCGCGAGGACATTAGCGCATGATCCCATTCTATGTTCACTTAGCAGTCAACTGTGTACCTGGGTGCCTAACAGGACACAGAAGTTTGTCTCAGCGGCTCTGTGACACAACAGGGTTTGCTTTTAACGCTAGACAGCGCCCTAGTGTGTTTCCTTTGCGACTCAGTGGTGTTAGCTGAGTTCGCACACATCGCCATATAGCGCTGCGGCACTCCTTCTAGCGGCTCTGTGGAGTAACAGAGTTCGCACATATTGCCACAGCACGTTACGGCGTTCATTTTGGTGACTCTGCGGGATAACAGAGTTCGCTTCTTGCGCCATCTTACTAGCAGCAGGCTCTGCCTGCACGGTGGTCCCCAGGCTGCAAACGCACCTCACTACATCTTATATTTGGTGCGTTCCGCAGACCCTAACAATATGTTAGGCGGCAGGATTCTCCCTCTGAACAGAGTGGATCCCAAGCCATGTCTTCTCCAGCAGTCTCCCATTCTCTCTCAACCGCAGTGGAGGATGCTTAGCAAAGACATCAGTCTCAGCACCTTGCTCAGACTCGTGCTGTGCAAGTTGTTACTATTGCCTCTCCAGGTCCAGCTATGTTAACTAACAATAGACAGTGGTGAGCAATCATTCCTGAGGCTAAGTCCAGGATTTGCACTATTGAGCATGCTCGTGAGGTGGCGACCTCTCATTGGTGGTTGGTCATCAGCTGCTCAGGTCCTATGCCGGCTCCGAATTTGCCCACGAGCAAGGTCCTGTCTGAAATGATCAAGGCGCAGTCTATAAAAGGATCTTTGAAGCTCCCTTCAGCGTGCTAAGATCACTTGTGTTTGTGTGTAGGTGGGACTGTTACCACCCTGTATGCACGTGTGCTGCTACTAGCACTGCGAGTTAGGTTCTCGTCAGGCAGTGTAGGGTGGGAACTCCTGCTTGAGCTTAGCACCTGCACTAGGTGATGGCATCGCATTAACAAGTTTAACAAACCGTGTGACAAGTAGAGATGAGCGGTGTTCGAAGCGAACTGTTCGCCAATTTCAAATTCGAGCTGTTTTGGGCGGTCTTCGAGCCGTTCGACGAACACAAACGATTTTGAAAAAATCCGGCTGTTTGAGGTTATGTTCGATAACTGTTCGTGCACCTAAATTGTCACTGGATTTTTTCACAGTAATGCTGAGAATCACTGTTAATGCACAGTTTTAGTGTACAGCGGGACGGGGGGAGGGGCATGGGATGGATCTCTGCTGAAATAATGAAGATCTCCATTTTTTTTTCTCTTTCCCACATTTCCAGTGGGCGGTGCAGTCTGTCAGCCTATCAGCAGCGCACACACGGAGCGAAGTGCTTTTTTTTTCCACACAAGCAAGGGCATGAGTCATTGGCTGTGTATGTCACATGTCCTTGCCCTATAAGACCCAGCCATTTCCCCCCTCGCCACATTTTCTCACTGCTGCAGCACAGTGTTAGACGGCACTACTGCTGCTGTTAGCGCTATCTTTCTAACAGTGACTGTGAAGCGAATTTGCAGTTAGACAGGAAGTTTAGGGAGTAGGGAGGGACTAGTTAGTAATTGCAGCCCTTTTAAGGGCTAGTTTACAGCAGTTCCTAGCACTTTTAGCAGGCAGGTCTGTGCTCTATATAGACAGATAGGTCAACTTGGGAGTAGTGACTATTTGTAATTGCAGCCCTTTAGAGGGCTAGGTTACATCAGTTGCTATCATTTTTTGCCAGCTCCACCAGCATTGAAATACTCATAATTTTTTGCTGCATCTTGCCTGTAGAATAATTTTGGGCATAGTAGCAGTGTGTGGTACTCATTCTATTAGGCCATCTATACAAAGCTCCACCAGCCTTAAATTAAAAAAAAAAGAATTTCTCTCTGCATCTTGCCTGGACAATAATTTTGGGCATAGTAGCAGTGTGTGGTACTCATTCTATTAGGTCATCTATACAAAGCTCCACCAGTGTTAAAAAAAAAAGAATTTCTATCTGCATCTTGCCTGGACAATAATTTTGGGCATAGTAGCAGTGTGTGGTACTCATTGTATTAGGCCATGTATACAAAGCTCCATCAGCGTTGAAATACTCATAATTTTTTGCTGCATCTTGCCTGTAGAATAATTGTGGGCATAGTAGCAGTGTGTGGTACTCATTCTATTAGGCCATCTCTACAAAGCTCCACCAGTGTTGAAATACTCATAATTTTTTGCTGCATCTTGCCTGTAATATAATTGTGGGCATAGTAGCAGTCTGTGGTACTCATTGTATTAGGCCATCTATACAAAGCTCCACCAGCGTTCAAATACTAACAATTTTTTGCATCCATCGTTTTTTGTGCAAACAACTCCAGAGTTGTCAATTAGGTAACCACCAAAATGAGTGGCAAAAGGCCTGCAGCTGGTGGAAAGGGGAATAGGCGTGATGGGAAGGGAAAAAAAGGTTGTGTCCGTGGGGTAGGTGTTAAAGCAACAGTAACATCTGCAGAAGAAAGACCATCTTCCAGCCAAACTAAGATGTCTACTTCTTTTAGTGGACAATGTGGTACGATCCCTTTCTTATGGGCACGCTCATCACTACAAATTCCAGATGAGGCACAAAAACAGCAGGTGCTTCAACAGATATCAAGTGCTCCTTTAAGTCGGCTCTCCTCCACCTCAACTTCAACATCACAAAAACTCCAGTCCTCAGAGGTGTCACCCCAATCGCACTTGCTTCCTCACTGCTCCCAAGTCTCCAGCTGCCCGTCTGAGTATGGGGTAGAACAGATGGTTGAGTCTGCAGAGCTGTTTACTCATACTATAGCCTGGGAATCAGAGGTCTTCTCCACAGCTTCTGTGAATCCAGACGATGAAATGATCTGCACTGATGCCCAGAATGTTTATGAGTCGGATCCAGGACCAGATGAAGAAGGTTCTGAGCATAATGTAGACCCTTGTTCCCAAAGTGTAACTTCTGTTGGTGGAGACAATGAGGAAGACGATGATGAGACTCAAATACCTGATTTGAGCAACAACTTGAGTTTTGTGTCAGGGCAGGAAGAGGTTGGCTCTGAGGACGACGGGTGTGAGAACACACAGGGTGATGATGATGAGGTTGCAGATCCCACTTACTGTCAACCCACAGTCAGACAGTCGATGAGGTCAGCAGAGGAGGTGGAGGAGGATTCGAGTGATGACGAGGTCAGGGTGCGCCTTCCTGGACAGAGACGTAGTACTGGAAGCACATCACCAACTGCATCCTCAACCACAACTCTGCCTCTGACCACAAGTCAAGGTTACTCTTCAGGTTGCATGGGTTCTAAGCCTTGCATAGCCTGGGCATTTTTTAACATTGATAAGGATGACCCAACTCGTGTTATCTGTAACATTTTTGACCAAAAACTAAGTAGAGGCCAAAAAATCCATAGTTTGAGTACTTCATGCATGAACCGTCACATGGATATGAAGCATAAGTTGCAGTGGCAAGCTCACTGTGCTACAATGTGGCCTAGCGGGCCGGTCCAACCATCGTCTGCCCCATCTTGTGCATCCTCGACCATGGCCTCTTCATCCTCTGTGACTGGGGGGACAGCAGTCAGACATGTTTTGAGACTCAGACCTGGCACCTCTTTACCCGCAACAGCCAGTCTGATTGGCAGGTCATCAGTTCATTTGGAATTGGAAACACCAGCTGGTGTTGAGCGCTGTCCGACATCGAGAGCACCACCTTTGGATCAAGGCAACCTAACTTTTGCACCTGAATCTTCCTCACAGACCATCAGTTGTCCGGGGACACCCTACTCAACTCCGTCTACGCACAACAGCCAGCCCTTGGTCCCTCAGATGTGGACAAGTAAAAGACCATTTCCTCCTAGCCATGAGAAAGCTAAGAGGTTGAATTTCACCATCTGCAAGCTCTTGGCTACAGAAATGCTGCCTTTCCACCTTGTGGACACAGAGGATTTTCGATACCTTATGTCCGTCGCAGTGCCCCAGTACCAGATGCCCAGTCAGCACTACTTCTCAAAGAAAGGTGTGCCTGCGCTCCACCAGCATGTCGCACACAACATCACCGCTTCTTTGAGAAACTCAGTGTGTGACAGGGTGCATTTCACCACAGACACTTGGACGAGTAGGCATGGACAGGGGCGTTACATGTCGCTGACTGGGCACTGGGTAACTATGGTGACAGCAGGACAAGGGGCTGCTGTCCAAGTCTTGCAGTCCCCACGAGTTGTGCGTCAATCCTCTTTATCTCAAAGTTCCTCCACTGCTTCTGCCTCCTCAACCTCCTCTCGGTCCTCCACCTGCACCCAAAGCCTGTCTGGTCATGCCACGGGCTTTCTAACTGCGCAGAAGGGATCCTGCACACCTCCTTGCTATGCTGGCAGAAGGGTTCAATGTAATCAGGCGGTTTTTACTTTGAAATGTCTGGGAAATGTGAGTCACACAGCTGAGGAGTTGTGGTCAGCTCTGGAGAACCAGTTTCATGATTGTGTCCACTGGACCTGCAACCAGGGAAGGCCATGTGCGACAATGCCGCAAACCTGAGTGCAGCTATTCGCCGGGGCAATGTCACACATGTGCCTTGTATGGCTCACGTGTTGAACCTGGTTGTCCAGCAATTTTTAGCCCACTATCCCGGACCACATGGCCTTCTGCAGAGGGCACGGTCGCTGTGTTCTCACTTCCGCCGTTCGCATCCTGCAGCTCAGCGACTTACATCTCTACAGAAGTCGTTGGGCCTGCCACTTCACCGGCTAAAACGCGATGTGCCAACACGGTGGAATTCAACTCTGCACAAGTTTCAGCGACTGTGGCAGCACTGATAAGCCCTGGTGCAATACGTTCTGAATTATAGCCTGGGCCAACGAGATCCAGAGGTGGGGCAAATCACGCTGGAGGAGTGGTCTCAGATCAGGGACCTATGCACCCTTCTGCACAGTTTTGATATGGCCACGAAGATGTTTAGTGCTGATGATGTCATTATCAGCATGACTATTCCGGTGATTTACATGCTGGAGCAGATGTTAAACAGAATTCGGAGTCAGGTGGTGGAACAAGAGGAGGTGGAGGAAGTAGAGGAGGAGGAGTTGTATGCGGAAGGGCTAACGTCTGCAAGGTCCAGACGGTCATCAGCACCAAGGCGGCTGGCATGGGAGGGTGGGGGAGAGGGATTAAACAGGGCGCATGGTATCAGCCAAACTAGTGAGGAAGGTGCAGGAGCCCAGGAAGAAGTGGAGGACGAACTGGCGATGGGCATGGAAGACTCATCAGATGAGGGAGACCTTGATCACATTTCTGTTGTGTGAGGTATGGGGGAGAGGGCAGAGGAAGGAAACATGATCCATACCTCGCCACCAACACAACAGGGACTTGGTGCTCCTGGATGCGCAAGACACATGAGTGTCTTCTTGCTGCACTACCTGCAACATGATCCTCGAATTGTCAAAATTCGAAATAATCCTGACTACTGGGTAGCCACACTGTTAGATCCCCGGTACAAAAGTAAATTTGCCGAAATAATTCCTGCCCTTGAAAGGGATTCACACATGCAGGAGTATCAGCAGAGACTGTTGCAGAATCTTACATGTGCTTTTCCACAAAACACCAGTGGTGCACGTAGTGAATCTCACAGTTCTAACTTGCCAACCGTGGGACTGTCGAGTTTTCAGCACTCAAACAGTAACAGAAACACAGTATCTGCTGCTGTTAACAGCAATTTTGCAGAATCCTTTCACCACTTTTTTAGCCCATCCTTTGCAAGGCCACAGCAGACAAGAAGTCACACATAGTCAACGCCTAGAGACGATGGTACAGGAGTATCTCCAACTGAACATCGAAGCCATGACTGTGTCACTGGACCCTTGCTCTTTTTGGGCTTCCAATCTGGATAAATGGCCGGATCTCGCCACTCACGCCTTGGAGATCTTGTCATGCCCCGCAGCCAGCGTTCTCTCTGAATGTGTGTTTAGCGCTGCTGGTGGTGTGCTGACAGATAAGCGCACGGGGCTGTCCACTGAGAATGTAGACATACATACATAAAGATGAACAAACCATGAATCTGCAAGGACTTTTCTACCCCTGTGTCATCCTGGGGAGAGTAAAAGCTTGAGGATTTGTTAAAATCACATCACCAACCATTTTAAGCTTTCAAATTACTAATAATTTTTAGCTGCATCTAGGCCGGAAAATAATTTTGGGCCTGTAGCAGTGTGTGGTACTCATTCTATTAGGCCATCTATACTAAGCTCCACCAGCTTTCAAATTAATAATAATTTTTAGCTGCATCTTGCCTGGACAATAATTTTGGGCCTGTTATGATTTGGTAGCTGAGGAGAGCAAGCAAAAACGGCAATACACCAGAGAGGTTGGAATCTTGTAGCGCAGGCGTCCCTGCCACGGGAGAACATCCATGCCCCTCTCATCTTAGCTAAATTTCTCTCTGGCCTAAAAAAGGGGGGACCTAAAGGGGGGGGTACTGTAGCGCAGGCGTCCCTGCCCGCTGCCAGGCAGGGACGCTGTTCCACTCACCTCTCCGCGCGCTCCTCTGCTGCACGGTCGGCGTCCTTCTCCCGCTCTCCTGGCTGCGCGCGCTCCTCTGCTTCGGGGCCGGCGTCCTCCTCCCGCTCTCCTGGCTGCTTGCGTTCCTCTGCTCCGGGACCGGCGTCCTCCTCCCGCCCTGCTGGTGGCGCGCGCTCCTTTCCGGCCACTGTGTTTAGGTCGCGCATGCGTGTGCTCCCCCTCTCTTAAAGGGGCCGCGCGCGCCATCCTAAAGAGTCCCCGGCCAATGGCCGGAGGACTTTACCTTATATAAGGCACTTCCTCCAGAATGAAGGTGCCCGAGCAATGTTGTTGCACTGTTCACTACTCTGCTTCAGTCCTCAGGGTCCATTACCAGTTACCTGCCAGATTCCTGCCAGTTTGCTGTTCGTTCCTGCCTGTTACCTGTCCGCCAGCCTACCTGGAGGCTCTGCCGTCACGAGTTGTGACCTTCTGCTATTCCAGTGACTCTCGCCCGCTCACCTGGGAGCGTTCATCTGTTACCTGCCTGCTATCCTACCTGGAGGCTCTGCCGTCACGAGTTGTGACCTTCTGCTATTCCAGTGACTCTCGCCCGCTCACCTGGGAGCGTTCATCTGTTACCTGCCCGCTAGCCTACCTGGAGGCTCTGCCGTCACGAGTTGTGATCTTCTGCTATTCCAGTGACTCTCGCCCGCTCACCTGGGAGCGCTCATCTGTTACCTGCCTGCTAGCATACCTGGAGGCTCTGCCGTCACGTGCTGTGATCACCCGCTATTCCAGAGACTCTCGCCCGCTCACCTGGGAGCGCTCATCTGCTATCTGCCTGCTAGCCTACCGGGAGGCTCAGCCATCACAGGTCGTATCTATCTTTATCCAGAGACTGCCCCGGTCACTTGCCCTAACCTCCTGCCCGTTCATCCAGAGACTGCCCCAGTCACTTGCCGGGACCTCCTGCCCGTTAATCCAGAGACTGCCCCAGTCACTTGCCGAGACCTCCGGCCCGTTCATCCAGAGACTGCCCCGGTTACCTGCTGTGACTGTCTCCCCGTCTACCCGGGTCGCCACCCGCTCCCTTACAAGGACCGCCCCCTTTCATAGTAGCTCAGAGGTTCCGCCTCCCAGACCCATTACAGTTTGCTCGGGCCATGGAACCCGGTGGCACCCAAGCTCCCTCTATCTCGGACCTGTGTCATGAACTGTCCCGTCAGAGGTCCCAACAGGAGTCCATCCTGGGTCACCTGCGGAATGTCAACTCTCGCCTGGACACTCTGACAGCTCCACCAGCAACCTCAGCTGGTGCCACGACACGCAATCCGACAGATCCTATGCCCCCCAATTCCATGGTTTCCTGTCACGGACCCCGACTTTCCGCACCTCCTCGCTTCGGAGGTAACTCCGCTCAGGCTCGGGGCTTCATTAACCAGTGCACCCTGCACTTTGAACTTCTCTCCCACCAGTTTAACTCCGACCGGGCCAAAATTGCCTTCATCATGTCCCATCTCACTGGGGAGGCCCTGGCCTGGCTGAATCCTCTTTGGGAGAGAGGAGACCCCCTGGTGTCCAACCTGTCTGCCTTTCTCGCGGCTTTCCGGAAAGTCTTCGATGAACCCGGACGGAAGATCTCATCCGCATCTTCTTTGCTACGCCTCCGTCAGGGAAGTCTCACCGTGGGCCAATATGCCATACGGTTCCGTACCCTTGCCTCGGAGCTGGCCTGGGATAATGACGCTCTAGTATCTGTCTTCTGGGAGGGTCTGTCCGGCCGTATTAAAGATGAACTTGCCGGTCGGACATCCCTACCACTCTCGACGACCTAATCACTCTTGCCACTCGGATTGACCTACGATTTAAGGAGCGTGCCAAAGAGGTCACGCGTGAGAGGAGGTTTCCTTGTCTAGCTCCTACGTTTCAGAAACCCGTCACTTCCTCTATTTCTCCCCAATTACACTCTCCGGAGCCTATGCAGGTCGACCAGACCAAGATGGTCAAAACTCGTCAGGACTTACGTCGTGCCGAAGGGAGTTGCTTCTACTGTGGCAGTAAGGAGCACCGGATTCGTACCTGTCCGGAGAGGTCGGGAAACGCCTCTGTCTAGGTTCGCTCAGAGAGGTCGACCTAGACACGGAGAAAGCCTCTCTATTTCTGCTGCTGTCAGTCTCCATTCTCTGCGGGGAGAATCGTTATTTCGAACTTGCCCAACTTGATTCTGGAGCAGCCGGGAATCTTATTTCACAGTCCCTGGTAGAAAAATATCACATTCCCACCAAACCTCTGGCGGTACCCTTATCGGTCGATAAGGATGGGGGCCTCTTATCATGTCCCATCCAACTCATCACCGAATCCATAACTCTACAAGTGGGAATGCTGCATTCTGAGAGCATCTCTTTTCATGTTCTGCCTGGACTCTCTCACGCACTCTTAGTAGGTCTACCTTGGCTCCAGAGACATGCACCCGTGCTCGACTGGCAGACCGGAGAGGTCCTTCGCTGGGGACAGGATTGTCATAAGACGTGTTTGGTTCCTGTTCATCCCGTCTGTCCTTCTCCTACCCCAACTAATCTACCAGGTCTTCCGATTCCCTATTGGTCATTTTCTGATGTCTTTAATAAAAAAGAGGCAGAAACATTACCTCCTCATAGACCATACGATTGTCCTATCGATCTGTTACCTGGTACTACGCCTCCCCGTGGGCGTATTTACCCATTGTCTGCTGCTGAGACCCGGTCGATGTCCGAATATATTGAGGAGAATTTGGCCAGGGGATTCATCCGGAAATCTACTTCTCCGGCGGGAGCAGGCTTCTTTTTCGTAAAAAAGAAGGACGGCTCTCTCCGTCCCTGTATAGACTATAGAGGACTCAACCAAATCACGGTGAAGAATAAGTATCCCCTTCCGCTCATTCCGGAATTATTTGATCGTCTGCGGGGGGCTAGAATCTTCACCAAACTGGACCTCCGTGGGGCGTACAACTTAGTCCGGATCCGTCAGGGGGATGAATGGAAGACTGCCTTTAACACCCGGGACGGCCACTATGAATACCTGGTGATGCCCTTTCGGCTCTGTAATGCTCCCGCCGTCTTTCAAGAGCTAGTCAATGACATCTTCCGGGATCTTCTCTATTCCTGCGTAGTGGTGTACCTGGACGACATCTTGGTCTTCTCTCCGGATCTCCAGACTCACCGGAGGGACGTTCGTCAGGTTCTGCTCAGGCTCAGGCAGAATCACCTCTTCGCTAAATACGAGAAGTGCCTCTTTGAGCAAACCTCGCTTCCATTTTTGGGCTACATTATTTCTCAGACCGGTCTACGGATGGATCCTGAGAAACTGTCTGCCATCGAGAAATGGCCCCGACCGGAGGGATTGAAGGCCATTCAGCGGTTTCTGGGCTTTGCTAACTATTACCGTCTCTTCATACCGCACTTCTCTTCCCGTACCGCCCCAATTTCCGCGCTCACCCGTAAGGGCACTAACCCCAAGGTGTGGAGTCCCGAAGCAGAGGAGGCCTTTCTCTCCTTAAAACAGGCTTTCTCTTCCGCCTCGGTGCTGCATCGCCCGGATGGCAACAAGCAGTTCTTCCTGGAGGTTGACGCTTCCTCCTCTGGAGCCGGAGCGGTGCTTACTCAGAAATCATCTTCCGGGAGGATGGTAACTTGTGGCTTCTTCTCCAAACTCTTCTCCTCTTCTGAGCGCAATTATTCCATAGGAGACCGAGAGTTATTGGCCATCAAGCTGGCATTGGAGGAGTGGCGTTACCTACTCGAGGGGGCTCTTCATCCGGTAATTATTTACACTGACCACAAAAATTTGGCTTACCTCCAGCATGCTCAGAGGCTTAACCCGCGTCAAGCCCGGTGGTCCTTGTTTTTTGCTCGCTTTGACTTTATTCTACATTTTCGCCCGGCGGACAAGAACATCAAGGCGGACGCCTTGTCCCGATCTTTCCTGGTGTCGGATCTCGAGGAGGAACCTAAACATTATCGATCCCGCCAGAGTCATGCAGGTGGCTCCCGTGAGTCTGAACCCTCCTCCTCCCGGTAAGACGTTCGTATCGGTAACCGATCGGGAAAGGATCCTACACTGGGGTCATTCGTCTAAACTTGCTGGCCACGCCGGCCAGAAAAAGACCCTCCAACTTATTTCTCGGCATTACTGGTGGCCTACCCTGCACAAGGACGTTATAGATTTTGTTGCTGCCTGTGCCTCCTGTGGCCGCAACAAAGTTTCGAGACACCTGCCTGCCGGTCGCCTTCTTCCGCTTCCGGTACCCACTGCCCCCTGGCAGCATATAGCCATGGACTTCACAACGGACCTCCCTGTCTCTGCTGGTTCTACGGTCATTTAGGTGGTCGCCGACCGCTTTTCCAAGATGGCTCACTTTATTCCCCTGCCAGGCCTTCCGTCTGCACCCGAGCTGGCTAAAGACTTCATCCGCCACATTTTCCGACTCCATGGTCTGCCCCGTCACATCGTGTCGGATCGAGGGGTACAGTTCACCTCACGTTTCTGGAGAGCCACTTGTAAATTATTGGATGTCACCCTGGACTTCTCCTCCGCTTACCAACCACAGTCCAATGGTCAAGTGGAGTGGATCAACCAGATCCTGACCAGTTACCTCCGGCACTTTGTTAATGCCCACCATTCTGACTGGGTGGATCTCCTGCCATGGGCCGAATTTTCTTACAACAATCACGAGAGCGAATCTTCCTCCAAATCCCCGTTTTTTGTAGTCTTCGGTCAGCATCCTCGGATCCCATTTCCCGTCTCCACCTCAGTGGACAATCCGGCTGCAGAATCTCTGGTTAACAAATTTTCCTCCATATGGGAGAGTACCCGGTCCGCACTTCTTCTGTCATCCGAGCGTATGAAAAGACATGCTGACAAAAAACGTCTGGATCCTCCTCAATTCCGTCCTGGGGATAAGGTTTGGCTCTCATCCAAGTATGTTCGGCTCAAGATTCCTTCCTATAAGTTAGGTCCTCGGTTCATCGGTCCTCTGGAGGTCATCAGTCAGATCAACCCGGTGGCCTATAAATTGAAACTCCCGGCCAACTTGCGGATCCCCAACTCCTTCCATGTATCTCTCCTCAAACCGGTGGTACTTAACTCTTTTTCTAAGTCTATAGGCACTCCTCCTGCTCCTGTTTCTGCTGAAGACGAATTTGAGGTAGAGAATATTTTGGCCACCAAAAGGGTAAGAAGGAAGACCTATTTTTTGGTGGATTGAAAGGGGTTTGGTCCTGAGGAGAGAACGTGGGAGCCACGGGAGAACATCCATGCCCCTCTCATCTTAGCTAAATTTCTCTCTGGCCTAAAAAAGGGGGGACCTAAAGGGGGGGTACTGTAGCGCAGGCGTCCCTGCCCGCTGCCAGGCAGGGACGCTGTTCCACTCACCTCTCCGCGCGCTCCTCTGCTGCAGGGTCGGCGTCCTTCTCCCGCTCTCCTGGCTGCGCGCGCTCCTCTGCTTCGGGGCCGGCGTCCTCCTCCCGCTCTCCTGCCTGCTTGCATTCCTCTGCCCCGGGTCCGGCGTCCTCCCGCCCTGCTGGCGGCGTGCGCTCCTTTCCGGCCACTGTGTTTAGGTCGCGCACGCGTGTGCTCCCCCTCTCTTAAAGGGGCCGCGCGCGCCATCCTAAAGAGTCCCCGGCCAATGGCCGGAGGACTTTACCTTATATAAGGCACTTCCTCCAGAATGAAGGTGCCCAAGCAATGTTGTTGCACTGTTCACTACTCTGCTTCAGTCCTCAGGGTCCATTACCAGTTACCTGCCAGATTCCTGCCAGTTTGCTGTCCGTTCCTGCCTGTTACCTGTCCGCCAGCCTACCTGGAGGCTCTGCCGTCACGAGTTGTGACCTTCTGCTATTCCAGTGACTCTCGCCCGCTCACCTGGGAGCGCTCATCTGTTACCTGCCTGCTAGCCTACCTGGAGGCTCTGCCGTCACGTGCTGTGATCACCCGCTATTCCAGAGACTCTCGCCCGCTCACCTGGGAGCGCTCATCTGCTATATGCCTGCTAGCCTACCGGGAGGCTCAGCCATCACAGGTCGTATCTATCTTTATCCAGAGACTGCCCCGGTCACTTGCCCTAACCTCCTGCCCGTTCATCCAGAGACTGCCCCAGTCACTTGCCGGGATCTCCTGCCCGTTCATCCAGAGACTGCCCCAGTCACTTGCCGAGACCTCCGGCCCGTTCATCCAGAGACTGCCCCGGTTACCTGCTGTGACTGTCTCCCCGTCTACCCGGGTCGCCACCCGCTCCCTTACAAGGACCGCCCCCTTGTATAGTAGCTCAGAGGTTCCGCCTCCCAGACCCGTTACAAATCTACTGGATTGCAGTACCCTGACTAACCACCACAACTAAAGGCAGTCATGGAGCGTACCTACGTTGGTCCTAGATGCCTCGTCACAGCCTGAGAGGTTAACTACACCTAAAGATAGAAAGAGGAAAGCTATCTGCCCCGGAGCAGATCCCCAAAGAACATAGGAAGCCCCCAAACATGTAATGGCGGTTAGACAAGAGGAAATACAGACACAGACAGAAAATAGTATGAGCAAACGTTGGGGCCCAATCTTCCTAGACAGAAAAGGATAGGAAGGACACTTACTGCAATCCCAAAAAACCCTAAAAAGTACCAACTCTACTAATTGCAAAAACACCTGAGATCACACGACCTCTACCACCTAAATTAGTTCTCTGGTGTAACAAAACTAAGCCGCAGCCACTGAAAAAAACTGGAAAAGGCAAATGAACAAACAACAGTGGCTCAGACAAACTGAGAGGAGCACAAGCCCCCGGAGGGGACCTGGCTGACCTCCACAAAAGTGCAGGAAACAATGCAAAAAGCAAGCACAAAAATAAAAACAGAAAATTTCTTATCTGAGAGCAGGAGAAGAGGCAAGACTCAGCAAGCTTCCAAGTGAACCAGGAACCACAGTTGAGACAAGAACAATTGATCACCGGCAACCCTGATGGGAGGGAACCTCCCTTATATAGGACCAGTCTGTAACTCCTGATTGCCAATCTTCACTAAATGGTTCAGCACTGTCTGCAACCACCAGAGGGAGCTTCTGCTCAGAACTCATTTCTAACACATTCACAACAGTACCTCCCCCTTGAGGAGGGTCACCGAACCCTCACTTGGGCAACCAGGTCGGTCAGGATGAGCTCTGTGATACGCACGGATCAGTCTCCTAGCATGGATGTCCAAAGCAAACACCCAAGAATTGTCCTCCTGACCATAACCTCTCCACTTAACCAAATACTGGAGTTTCCATCTAGAAAAACGAGAATCCAATATTTTCTCAACCACATACTCCAGATTGCCCTCAACCAAAACAGGGTCAGGAGGCGCAGCCATAGGAACCACTGGCTCAACTGTCACGGGTGTGTCGCTGCGAAGATCGTCGCGATTGCACACCCTGACTTCGCACAGCTGAGTTTCTGGTGCTGGGTGTTTTTCGGCACTGAGGGAGTTAATTCTTTCTCTCTCTGTGCTGGACTCACCAGCCTCTCTCAGCTGCAATTGATGTGTTGTTAATTGGTTTCCTTTAAATACCTGCCTGTCTGCTGGGAGAGTGTCGGTGAAAGCATTCATTCAGACCAGCAGAGCGGATCGTTTCTGAGAAGACTTAAGCTAAGAGTGCCTGTTGTGGTTTATCCTCTCCTCGCTTATTGTTTATCTCCTTAACCTTTTGTGTCCCTTCTGTAGTTGAAGTTGTGTATGCAAGGCAGTATTTACTTTACCCCTTGTCTGTCTCGTTTGTCTTATACTGTTTGTAAGCTGTGACCTGCCCATTCCCTGTGGTGGTAATCAGGGTCCTTCTCAGGACTAGATTACAGTGGTCAGGGATCTACAGGAGACAGGGTTACGCTGGCGGCCTGGACCTCTGTACCATTAACAGTACCTCCAGGTAGAGGGACTAGTCAGGACCCCAGTTTAGGGTCAGCATAGACCCCGGTCCACCTCTATCCTGAGACAGCATGACATTTTCACCGATCCATACTAAAGATTCTCCCAGCCACCAGGGATCCAGTAGCCCATCTAGCTCAGCAGTTGCAGAGTTTGTCCATGGAGCTGACGGACGTTAAATCCAAGGTTTTGTACCCCCGGGAGCAAGCCAGATCTGAACCTAAAGTGGCTCTCCCGGACAGGTTTACTGGTGGGCGGGACAAGTTTTTTACTTTCCGGGAGGCATGTAAATTGTATTTTCGGCTGCGGCCTCGGTCGTCGGGGAGTGAGGATCAGAGGGTGGGAATTGTCATCTCGCTCTTACAAGGGGACCCTCAATCCTGGGCGTTCTCTTTCCCCCGGGCTCCCCGGCTCTCCAGTCAGTGGACCGATTTTTTACAGCCCTGGGTCTGGTATATGATGACCCGGATCGGGTCTCCCTTGCTGAAATGAAGTTACGTAAGATACAGCAGGGAGATCGTCCGGCGGAGGAATTTTCTTCAGAGTTCCGTAGGTGGGCCACGGATACTCAGTGGAATGACCCGGCTCTTAGGAGCCAGTTTTGTCAAGGTTTATCTGACAAATTAAAAGATGTGTTGGCTCAGTATGATTCTCCCCCGTCACTGGAGGCCGCTATGGCTCTTGCAATTCGCATTGATAGACGGCTTCGGGAGAGGTGCGGGGTAACTCCGCCCCCTGTGATGACTCCACCTCCTTCTAAAGTCCCTAATATTGAGGTTCCCCTGGTTTGTTCCGAGGAACCTATGCAGTTGGGAGGGACATCATTCCGAGGGAGGGATCGGCGGTGCGCCGCAAGACAAGAAAGTGTTTCTTCTGCGGGAGAAAGGGACATTTTATTGAGGGGTGTCCATCCCGTACTGTACTGAGCAAGAAGTCGCCGGAAAACTATTAATCCCAGGTTGTGTGGTGGACGACAATCTGGGAGTATGTATTTCGTCCCCAGGTCCGTCTCAGTTTCTCGTACCAGCGGAGGTGGTGGTAGGTACGAGAACTGAGAGGATTTCTGTTCTTCTGGATAGTGGGGCCGGGGCTAATCTGGTGGACGCTCGGTTTGCCCAGGTTCAAGGTATGCAACTGAGTGTATTAGCCAAACCTATCCCCATATTCTCTATCGACGCCAGGCCTCTCGGTCAAGGTAGCTTTTTGCAAGCCGTGCATAACATTGACCTTCGAGTGGGGGCAATACATAAAGAACTATTGTCTTGTTATGTGTTGGAGGGTCTTCCCACTCCTATTGTGTTGGGTCTTCCTTGGTTAACTAAACATAACCCAGTTATTAATTGGCAATCCAGAGAGATAAGCCAGTGGGGTGAATTTTGCAATAAAAACTGCATGAACACGGTCATCGGTGCGGTCGTGCCTAGAACCTTACCACCTTTACTGGTGGACTTTGAGGATGTTTTTTCAGAGGAAGGGTGTCAAGAATTACCTCCTCATCGCGAGTATGACTGTTCTATAAAATTGCTCCCTGATGCTAAATTACCTAAATCTAGGTTGTATAACCTTTCTGGTCCTGAGAGGCAGGCTATGAAGGATTATATTTCGGAAAGTCTGGCTAAAGGGCATATTAGACCTTCATCTTCCCCGGTGGCCGCGGGGTTCTTCTTTGTGAAGAAAAAAGATGGAGGCCTACGCCCTTGCTTGGATTTCCGTGAGCTTAATCGGATTACTGTCCGAGATCCGTATCCGCTCCCACTTATTCCAGATCTCTTCAATCAGATTGTGGGCGCCAAATGGTTCTCTAAGTTGGATCTCAGGGGGGCATATAATCTGATTAGGATGAAGGAGGGGATGAGTGGAAGACGGCGTTTAACACTCCGGAGGGACATTATGAGAACCTTGTCATGCCTTTCGGTCTGACTACTGCCCCGGCGGTGTTTCAACATTTTGTTAATGACATCTTTCGCCACCTAGTGGGACAGTTTGTTGTCATTTATCTGGATGACATCTTAATTTACTCGCCGGATCTTGTGTCTCATCAGGAGCATGTGAGACAGGTGTTGCAGATCTTGCGAGATAATAAACTGTACGCCAAATGGGAGAAGTGTGTTTTCGCCTTACAGGAACTTCAGTTTTTAGGGTTCCTGGTGTCAGCTTCCGGTTTCCGTATGGACCCTGGGAAAGTGAAGGCAGTGCTTGAGTGGGATCTGCCAGAGGATCTTAAGGCACTGCAGCGTTTCCTGGGTTTTGCTAATTACTACCGGAAATGTATTCGTAATTTCTCGTCCATTGTTAAACCTCTCACTGACATGACAAGAAAAGGGACGGATTTTTCAAGGTGGTCTGACAAGGCTTGTCAAGCATTTTCCTCCTTGAAAAAATGTTTTGCTTCGGCACCTGTACTCATTCAACCGATGCGTCACAGCCGTT
>JARQOD010004685.1:0-53044 GCA_033576555.1 Oophaga sylvatica
CCTCAAAACTTTGAGTTTCTGCTCCAAACCCTCAGTAAGATAAGAAGAAGCGTGAGCTCAGACTGGAGACCTCGGGACGCCCCGAGCGCTCTGTAGGAATCAGCCGGAGGTTGATCACCCGGTATCGGTCACTGCGTCTTATGGGAGGTGATGAGGCTCCTGGTGGCCCCCGTCCTGTCCTCCTCACGGGCCGCCTCAGCAACACTTCCTGCAATGTCCTGTATGTATAGCTATAGCGCCATCTCAGGCCATAGTGCTGCACGCGGGACCTGAGGAGCCCAGGAACCACATACAACCTCTCGTTACATGTGGCCCTGGATCCTGGGCCCTGGTGCACTATACAGGGGTAATAGAGGATGGTGCTGCCATGTAGACATGTAATGGACGCCCCTGTCCGCAGGCCGGCGCTCGGCAGCCGCACATATACAGTATATATATATGACTGAACACCTAGTAAGACGTTGACCACTTATCAGTCCTCTCTCCGTTCAGGAGCAGCTTGGTGGGGACAACCAGGAGGTGACAAAAAGCTGTATAGAAGCAAGAAATCGCTCCAGTCTCCCCTATGGCTCAAAGCAGAGGCCGGTCAGTGTCCTCTGTTTCTTTCTGCATAAGAAGGGGCTCGGATGGTTGGCACGAGTGTGAGTGCTAGTATGAGGGATGATGAGTGTGAGTGCTGGTATGAGGGATGATGTGTGAGTGCTGGTATGAGGGATGATGAGTATGAGTGCTAGTATGAGGGATGATGAGTGTGAGTGCTTGTATGAGGGATGATGAGTGTGAGTGCTAGTATGAGGGATGATGAGTGTGAGTGCTAGTATGAGGGATGATGAGTGTGAGTGCTGGTATGAGGGATGATGAGTGTGAGTGCTGGTATGAGGGATGATGAGTGTGAGTGCTGGTATGAGGGATGATGAGTGTGAGTGCTAGTATGAGGGATGATGAGTGTGAGTGCTGGTATGAGGGATGATGAGTGTGAGTGCTAGTATGAGGGATGATGAGTGTGAGTGCTAGTATGAGGGATGATGAGTGTGAGTGCTCGTATGAGGGATGATGAGTGTGAGTGCTTGTATGAGGGGTGATGAGTGTGAGTGCTAGTATGAGGGATGATGAGTGTGAGTGCTCGTATGAGGGATGATGAGTGTGAGTGCTCGTATGAGGGATGATGAGTATGAGTGCTAGTATGAGGGATGATGAATGTGAGTGCTAGTATGAGGGATGAGTGTGAGTTCTAGTATGAGGGATGATAAGTGTGAGTGCTAGTATGAGGGATGATGAGTGTGAGTGCTAGTATGAAGGATGATGAGTGTGAATGCTTGTATGAGGGATGATGAGTGTGAGTGCTAGTATGAGGGATGATGAGTGTGAGTGCTAGTATGAGGGATGATGAGTGTGAGTGCTAGTATGAGGGATGATGAGTGTGAGTGAGTGCTAGTATGAGGGATGATGAGTGTGAGTGCTAGTATGAGGGATGATGAGTGTGAGTGCTAGTATGAGGGATGATGAGTGTGAGTGCTTGTATGAGGGATGATAAGTGTGAGTGTGAGTGCTCGTATGAGGGATGATGAGTGTGAGTGCTCGTATGAGGGATGATGAGTGTGAGTGCTAGTATGAGGGATGATGAGGGTGGGTGCTAGTATGAGGGATGATGAGTGTGGGTGCTAGTATGAGGGATGATGATGTGTGGGTGCTAGTATGAGGGATGAGTGTGAGTGGACTTGTGGCTGAATGATTGGGTTACTGAGTGGCTGCGTTATGGTGTCATAGTGGGAATGAGTGTGAGTATGGGGGATGATGAGTGAATATGAGTGACTCAGTCAGTGGGTGTGTGAGTGAACAGATAATCAGTGGGTGGATGTATTAATGTCTGGTTATGGGTGTGAGTATGAGTGGTTTGGATGAATATAAATATATTGTGTGAGTGGAACGGTGAGTGGGTGTATGGGGCAGTGTATATATACAGCTCTGGTAATAATGAAGAGGCCGCTGCACAATGTTCAGTGTCTGATTTTTCTCTTTATATTGTTGAGTAAAATGTAAATTGCTCTTTTATTCTATAATCTTCTGACGTCTCCGAATTTCCAAGCAATAAATTTTGTATTTATTTTCAGAAAATGAGAAAAGGTGAAAATAACAAAACAATGCAGAGCTCAAATAATGCAAGAAAACAAGTTCATCATCATTAGGAAACAACAATACTAATGTTTCACCTCAGGAAGAGTTCAGAAATCAATATTCTGTGGAATAACCATGATTGTTAATCTCAGCTTTCATGCGTCTTCATGCTTTCCACCAGTCTGTCACACGGCTTTTGGGTGACCTTATGCCTCTCCTGGTACATAATGTAAGCAGTTCTTCTTCGTTTGATGGCTTGTGACATCCATCGTCCTCTTGATCACATTCCAGAGGTTTTCAGTGGGGTTCAGGTCTGGAGATTGGGCGGCCATGACAGGGATTTGATGTGGTGGTCTCTTAAATTTTGCCAGAGCTGTGTATTGATGTGTGAGTGGATGTATGTGTGTTAGTGGGTGTGAGTGTTTGTATAAGGCCGGGATTACACATGCGAGAAACTCGCACGATTTTGGTGTGAGTCTCTCGCATGAACACTCGGCACTGACGCCGGCACTTGGGACCGGAGTGTGCGGCTGCTGTATTTCTATGCCGGCGGCAGTGTTCACGCATGTGTGACCCCGGCCTATGAGTGAGGATAGACTTGATTATATGAGTGTGTATAGACCTGGGTATCAGTGTTTCGTGTGTGTATATGAGTGTGAGTGTATGAACGTGGCCTTTATTAACGTTTTGCTGCTTAGTCTTTTCGCTGCTTTTAGAATTTCTTGCTCATTAAGAAAACGGACAAGAAATTCCACATTTGCCATAAATATTGCCGTCTGTAATGCGGGTGACGTCCTGTCGATATACTGTATTTCCCTTTCTGGGGTTCACATACTTTTATTTCATGGGGTTGAGGCTGTTATTCTGATTATTAGTAAATCATTGTTGCATTTTGCTACAATTAATCTATGTTCACTTCCTGCCGCCACAACATTTTATTTATTTATTTTTAGTTTTATAAAATTACAATAATGTAATGTTGAAAACATAATGTATCTATTTCCGCTGTTTATTCTTTATAGTTACAAACTTTCTAAAGTGAAATCTTCAATCAGTGAATTTTTTGTTGCTCATTTATGAATGTAATAAATAATGTAGAAATGATGTGATGAGCGGTGACATCGTATGGCGGTGACATATAACATCTGTGATATTATATAATGTATATTCTATGGTCGGGGATGACAGCGTCCATTATACAGAAATCTCCCCAGTTACACTCCAGTCTCCCAACATCCCCGGTAATTCACTTACTATTGGATTTGATGGTCAGAGGTATATATATATACACAGTATATTCATCAACAACAGGAGGGAAGAGAGGTGGAATTATGGAAATCCCAGGACGTAAACATCAATGATCTGCAGAAATCCCGGCACCTCCGACCTCGGCTGCTGTCACGGAGGTCCTTAATGGTCGTCTGAGGAAGGTTCTACCGCTGATTCTACAAATCATCAGGATCCGCTGCCGGCTGCTCCTGTGTAATCACCCACCAATGACGTCCATAATGGAGACAAGTCCAGAAACGCTGCCGGCAGCTCCTGTGTAATCACCGACCAATGACGTCCCCGATGTGCTGGATGGAGACAAGTCCGGAGACGCTGCCGGCAGCTCCTGTGTGATCACTGACCAATGATGTCCCCGATGTGCTGGATAGAGACAAGTCTGGAGACGCTGCCGGCAGCTCCTGTGTAATCACCGACCAATGACGTCCCCGATGTGCTGGATGGAGACAAGTCCGGAGACGCTTCCGGCAGCTCCTGTGTAATCACCAACCAATGACATCCCCGATGTGCTGGATGGAGACAAGTCCGGAGACGCTGCGGGCAGCTCCTGTGTAATCACCGACCAATGACGTCCCCGATGTGCTGGATGGAGACAAGTCTAGAGACGCTGCCGGCAGCTCCTGTGTAATCACTGACCAATAATGTCCCTGATGTGCTCGATGGAGACAAGTCTGGAGACTCTGCAGCCATGGGACCAGATTTAGGCTACGCAGGTGGCTCACAGTAGTGCGAGGAACATGTGTCCATTATTGATCCATTATGTACTGTAAGTAAAATTAGGCACCACACCAAGACTAATGCATCAGTGTCTGCATAAACCACCAGAAGGCGTCTGTACAAAATTGGGCTACGAGCCGGAGGTCCAAGCTTCAGGTGTGCTCTGACCTCACGCCAACGCCAGGAGCGGACACAGAGGACACCCCTGTGCCAAAACAGCATGTGCGTCTCTTTACAGTGCAATAGCCCATCATAATGCACCCCATTATGTGCTGCTTAGAAAGTGGCCCCTTTTTTGGGCCCCTGTGTGACTGCACAGATTGCACCAATGATATGTCCAGCCCAGGACATTGCTCTCACAGGCGATCATGGTGCACAGCAAGACGGCAATGGAGGCTGGAATGGAGGTCTGTCCTCGTCAGTGATGTGTCCTACTTTTAAGGCACAGTCAGACGGCTGTATCACTCACGCGAGGATCGCATTGCAATCCTCAGACTGGGCACCTGCTCTCCTGACCTGAGCGTGACAACCGCATGGAAATACCCGGTCAGGAGACAGGTGGCCAGTCCACGGATTGCAATGCGATCCTCGCGTGAGTAATGCGGCCGTCTGATTGCGCCATTATCTTGGATGCAGAGATTGGCCTGGAGACCACAGGGGTGGGGGACACCATGAAGAGGCTTCACGAGGGAACGCCACACAGGTCCCACTCCTGGGATTATAGTGGGTGACATTATCCCCTGTAGTCTTCACTGGCGGAGCACTAACACCTCAGAGTTAAATTGATTGGTGATGGAGGCAGCGGTGCGGCCATAGGGCAAATTCAGATGATTTGTGCAATCAGCGGCAGAATTTTCCACATACCACCATTAATAACTCAGTGATAGCAGCTGAGGCCGGAGGTGCGGTAATACTATGGTAACAGTGGTGCGGTAATACTATGGCAGCAGTGGTGCGGTAATACTATGACAGCAGTGGTACGGTAATACTATGGCAGCAGTGGTGCGGTAATACTATGGCAGCAGCGGTGTGGTAATACTATGGCAGCAGTGGTGCGGTAATACTGTGGCAGCAGTGGTGCGGTAATACTATGGTAGCAGTGGTGTGGTAATACTGTGGTAGCAGTGGTGCGGTAATACTATGGCAGCAGTGGTGCGGTAATACTATGGTAGCATTGGTGTGGTAATACTGTGGTAGCAGTGGTGCGGTAATACTGTGGTAGCAGTGGTGCGGTAATGTCAAGGTAAAATATATTTTTCTACCTTTATATTCATATGCTTGTATGTGCTTTTGCTATGTTTATATGTGCTCTTGATATTATTGATAAACACAAAGTTTTTCCTTGATGAGTATTGCATCAGAAAACGAAACTTGACTCCAGGAAATGTTGCATCAGCCAGGATTGCATCACCCACCACAGTCTGCCTGGATACAAGACCTATGGAATGTAAACCAACTAGAGATGGCCAGATGCTGGACATGTACATATATGGAAAATACATCTTCCCACTTGAGCCCTGGGATTGAAAGTACTTCATTAACTGCTTTTTGCAAAACTTTACCATCCTGAGGTGATGTCATGGTTGTTGTGTCTAGCCCTGTCTGAGGGCTTATCCCACCTCTTTTCCTCTGGGAAATATCCTTAAGTTCAATTTGGCCCCTGACTCCCCCTCTGTCTAACCACGCACCTAGCACATATTTACCAAGATCCCAGGGTTGAGGGTTTTCTATATTTAAATATAGCGGGAGACAGGTTGGGGTGCCCCTTGTCACGGGGGGAGGTATACACCCAGGAGAACTCATTTCCCCTTTCGTCAGTGTCATTCTAACGAGCAGAGATCTGCCATTTCTATCCTTTTTATCCATAGCTTCCTTGGGTTTATACCCCCAATTTTTCCCTGTGTTCCATCCCACATCTGACCAATAATAACAGTGTTCATTCCCTGGGCGAGTGACACAGAGATAAAATGTCCCCTTTCCCCAAGTCTGGTGCACCAATCCCCAGAATTGTTTTCTATCACAGTTGAATATTTGACAGAAGTCGAACTTAAAGGTGACCACAGGAGCTGTAGTATTAACCCAGAGGGTAGGTGGCTGGCTGATATTACTGGAGATCAGAGTACAGCCTAAAAGGATATACAGCAGGAGCTTCATGACCGCTGACTAGTCTTGTCCTTCTTGCAGTGGGAGGCGTGAATCCAGGTGCTCTTGCCCTCAAGCTTTAGGGCAGTAGGGGTAGTCAGGACCACGGTGTAGGGACCCTCGAATCTGGGCTGAAGGCAGTCTCTCCGCACAAACTTTTTCACGTACACAAGGTCACCAGTCGAGAAGTCGTGCACCGTGTCACCTGTGGATTCTGGGAGAGAAGCAGACACTGTAGAGTGGGTGTTAGTCAACTCTTTAGACAAAGCAATCACAAATTTTACCACTTTATCATTGGTTTCAGATAGCTCTTGGGGCCTAATATCTCCTATCTTGGGAGGGGCACCAAACAGAATCTCATAGGGAGTCAACCCATGTTTGGCCTGGGGAGTGTGCCTAATGTGATACAGCACTATGGGTAGGAGGTCAGGCCAGGGGAGGCGGTGATCTTGGGTCATTTTCAGGAGTTGGGTTTTGAGGGTGGAGTTCATTCTCTCCACCTTGCCTGAGCTGACTGGATGGTATGGAGTATGGAGACCTAAGTCTGTTCCCAGCATGTTCCAGAGTTCCTTGTAAACACTTGCGGTGAAGGCTGGTCCTTGGTCTGACTCTATCACTTCAGGGATTCCAAATCTGCAGGCAATTTCAATAATCAGTTTCTTGGCTGTGGTTTTGGCAGTCATGTTGGTGACTGGGTAGGCTTCTGGCCAGGCAGAGAACATGTCCACAGCCACAAGAACATATTCATATTTCCCTGATTTTGGCATCTGAATATGATCAACTTGTATTCTCTGCCAGGGATAGTCTGGTTTGGCTAGATGTTGGAGAGGGACTTGCTCCGTGGCCGTTGGATTGCAGGTGGCACAGACAGAGCAGGATCTTGAGTATGCAGCCACTGCAGAGGAAATCCCAGGTGCAAAGTATAGTTTCTGAATGCAGGCTAGGGCTTGATTCTTCCCTCTGTGAGTAGGACCATGGGCCCATGCAGCCACAGCTGGATACATTCGCCTGGGCAGGCAAGGCTTTCCTTTTACTTTATAGAAAGGAGGATATGGGCCTGATCCCATGGCCCCCGCTGCTTTCCATTGTTTCACTTCTTCGATAGGGGTCTTCCTTTGTTCTTCCCACAGCTTTTCCTCTGGCGTCCTTGCAAGCTGTGGACTTGAATGCCGGTCCAAATGTTCCACTTCGTCAGCTTCTATCATTTGCCTCCTTTTCTTTCTTGCTTGGTGATCAAGATGGGCTTGAGCAGCTTGTTCTTTAGCTTTTGCCCTGGTAAGGGCCATCACCACAGCTTGTGAAGTTCTCTCTGATTCTTCCACCATAAATCCTGCCACTTTGCTTCCACCTTCTGGGGGGGAAGAAGAGCTTCCCTACACAGGACCTCATGATTGTCTGGAAATTCTGAAACTGGAAACCTCCACCCCAGAAAATATGGTGTCACACCCGCTTCTTGATCCAGCCCTTCACTTATGGACTGATGGCTCTCGCTTTGCAGACCCTCAAGGCAAATTTCACACAGGATATGCAGTTACCACAGAAACAGAGGTCCTCATGGCTGAGGCTCTACCACCTCATATGTCAGCACAGGAAGCTGAACTGGTGGCTCTCATAGAGGCCTGTCAACAGTCAATGTCTACACAGACTCAAGATATGCACATGGCATCTCAAATGACTTTGGATTCTTGTGGAAAACAAGAGGATTCATCACGGCTGCGGGAACACCAGTAAAACATGCGGTATGGATCAAGGCATTGATGGAGGCCCTGGAAGAACCCTCCCAGATTGCTGTTGTCAAGATCAAAGCACATGGAAAACTGGACTCAAGAGAAGTCAGGGGAAACCACCTGGCAGACCAGGCTGCCAAAGCTGCAGCAATGAAGAATGTGTCACCAAAGTGGCAGGAGAAGATGGAAGAATCAGAGAGAACTTCACAAGCTGTGGTGATGGCCCTTACCAGGGCAAAAGCTAAAGAACAAGCTGCTCAAGCCCATCTTGATCACCAAGCAAGAAAGAAAAGGACGCAAATGATTGAAGCTGACGAAGTGGAACATTTGGACCGGCATTCAAGTCCACAGCTTGCAAGGACGCCAGAGGAAAAGCTGTGGGAAGAACAAAGGAAGACCCCTATCGAAGAAGTGAAACAATGGAAAGCAGCGGGGGCCATGGGATCAGGCCCATATCCTCCTTTCTATAAAGTAAAAGGAAAGCCTTGCCTGCCCAGGCGAATGTATCCAGCTGTGGCTGCATGGGCCCATGGACCTACTCACAGAGGGAAGAATCAAGCCCTAGCCTGCATTCAGAAACTATACTTTGCACCTGGGATTTCCTCTGCAGTGGCTGCATACTCAAGATCCTGCTCTGTCTGTGCCACCTGCAATCCAACGGCCACGGAGCAAGTCCCTCTCCAACATCTGGCCAAACCAGACTATCCCTGGCAGAGAATACATGTTGATCATATTCAGATGCCAAAATCAGGGAAATATGAATATGTTCTTGTGGCTGTGGACATGTTCTCTGCCTGGCCAGAAGCCTACCCAGTCACCAACATGACTGCCAAAACCACAGCCAAGAAACTGATTATTGAAATTGCCTGCAGATTTGGAATCCCTGAAGTGATAGAGTCAGACCAAGGACCAGCCTTCACCGCAAGTGTTTACAAGGAACTCTGGAACATGCTGGGAACAGTCTTAGGTCTCCATACTCCATACCATCCAGCCAGCTCAGGCAAGGTGGAGAGAATGAACTCCACCCTCAAAACCCAACTCCTGAAAATGACTCAAGATCACCCCCTCCCCTGGCCTGACCTCCTACCCATAGTGCTGTATCACATTAGGCACACTCCCCAGGCCAAACATGGGTTGACTCCCTATGAGATTCTGTTTGGTGCCCCTCCCAAGATAGGAGATATTAGGCCCCAAGAGCTATCTGAAACCAATGATAAAGTGGTAAAATTTGTGATTGCTTTGTCTAAAGAGTTGACTAACACCCACTCTACAGTGTCTGCTTCTCTCCCAGAATCCACAGGTGACACGGTGCACGACTTCTCGCCTGGTGACCTTGTGTACGTGAAAAAGTTTGTGCGGAGAGACTGCCTTCAGCCCAGATTCGAGGGTCCCTACACCGTGGTCCTGACCACCCCTACTGCTCTGAAGCTTGAGGGCAAGAACACCTGGATTCACGCCTCTCACTGCAAGAAGGACAAGACTAGTCAGCGGTCATGAAGCTCCTGCTGTATATCCTTTTAGGCTGTACTCTGATCTCCAGTAGTATCAGCCAGCCACCCACCCTCTGGGTTAATACTACAGCTCCTGTGGTCACCTTTAAGTTCGACTTCTGTCAAATATTCAACTGTGATAGAAAACAATTCTGGGGATTGGTGCACCAGACTTGGGGAAAGGGGACATTTTATCTCTGTGTCACTCGCTCAGGGAATGAACACTGTTATTATTGGTTAGATGTGGGATGGAACACAGGGAAAAATTGGGGGTATAAACCCAAGGAAGCTATGGATAAAAAGGATAGAAATGGCAGATCTCTGCTCGTTAGAATGACACTGACGAAAGGGGAAATGAGTTCTCCTGGGTGTATACCTCCCCCCGTGACAAGGGGCACCCCAACCTGTCTCCCGCTATATTTAAATATAGAAAACCCTCAACCCTGGGATCTTGGTAAATATGTGCTAGGTGCGTGGTTAGACAGAGGGGGAGTCAGGGGCCAAATTGAACTTAAGGATATTTCCCAGAGGAAAAGAGGTGGGATAAGCCCTCAGACAGGGCTAGACACAACAACCATGACATCACCTCAGGATGGTAAAGTTTTGCAACAAGCAGTTAATGAAGTACTTCCAATCCCAGGGCTCAAGTGGGAAGAGGTATTTTCCATAGAAACTCAAGTCAATCCCCGTAAGAACCTCTGGCTTGAATGGGTCAGATATAATGTTAAAGTTCAAAATATATCAGTAGGATGTGTTGCCTGTGCTGCTGCAAACACTCCACTGTATACTCATGCTTTCCCTGCTGACCATAATACTACTCTTTGTTTACTGGGATTGCTGAAGGGGTCCAATGGTAGTACATGTCCTGACTATATACCTTTAGTCACCAGTACAGCTAAGGTTCGGACCCCCGGTGATGTGATTGTGACTGGGGATAACTATACCTGTTATTCCCCTGACAATTCTTCAGGCCCCTCTGTGGGTATCTTTGAGGATGGTTTCTGTAAAAATAACGAGACTTTGGAATCTGCCCTACTGACTAACCATTCCAGATATATGTATGACACATATTGGCTTTGTGGGGATGGGCGACTTAGGTCCAAACTCCCAACGACTTGGACTGGGCAATGTACCTTGGTAAAATTGGCAATGCAGTTTAGGATTATGCCCTGGGAAGATCCTGATAACCATAGCCCCGAGAATATAGCTCCACTGATATCCAGAAAGAGAAGGAGTCTGGGTCAGCTACACACTGGTTATGCTGAGGATCCCAAAGTTTACATAGACTCTATAGGGGTTCCTAGGGGGGTCCCAGACGAATACAAAGCTCAGAATCAGATCCTGGCAGGTTTCCGTTCTCTCCTCCCAACTGTACAGATCAATTACAATGTAGATTGGATAAATTATATATACTACACCGAGCAAAGATTTATCAATTTTAGTCAAGATGCTTTTCAGGGTATAGTTGAGGAACTGGGCCCCAACACAAGAATGACTCTTCAAAATAGACTGGCCATTGACATGATTCTAGCTGAAAAAGGTGGGGTCTGTGGGATGATAGGGGAAGAATGTTGTACTTATATTCCTCAGAATTCTGGAGTCAACGGTAAAACTATAGTGGCCCTTACAAAGATTAAAAATCTGGCTCAGAAGTAAAGGCCAATGCAGGAGTAGATACCTCTTTTCTTCTCAGGGTGGCTTGGAGGACTCAAAGGATTTCTCCAACAAGCCTGTCTAGTGGTAGCAGGGCTTTTGGTGCTAGGATTGATAATTCTATGTTGTGTGATACCCTTGTACAGGAAAGCTGTGACCAATGCAACTGCCTCCTCAAGTACTTTCCTCCATCAGGAAGTTGTGTCCCTGCTATATGATGACACTGATAAGGGTGATATGGAGAAATATACCCCGCAGGATAAACCTGATAAAACCCCCTATGACAAAATACAGATGGAAATGAGAGATTTAGTTTAGGGATAAAGGGAGAACTCCATGTGCAGGTTTGGTAGGGACTTGGTTGTTTGGGGGCGGTCCATAAGGGGCCAGCTTCTAAAATGACCAAGCGAAGAAATCCACTACCCCTGTCCCCACACATGGACAGTCTCGAAGGCCACATATATATATTAAGGGAAAACTTAGTGTTTAGGGGGGATTGTCAAGGTAAAATATATTTTTCTACCTTTATATTCATATGCTTGTATGTGCTTTTGCTATGTTTATATGTGCTCTTGATATTATTGATAAACACAAAGTTTTTCCTTGATGAGTATTGCATCAGAAAACGAAACTTGACTCCAGGAAATGTTGCATCAGCCAGGATTGCATCACCCTCCACAGTCTGCCTGGATACAAGACCTATGGAATGTAAACCAACTAGAGATGGCCAGATGCTGGACATGTACATATATGGACATATACAGCTTACCTCCTTGGCCCCCATCCACCCTTTACTCCACCCTGACATCCTGTGTATGTAATCTCATGCTTGTAGAAATAAAAAAGAGACCTTGCTGTAATGGCTGCCTGCTAGTAGCTATCTGAGCATGCTCTGAGTATGAATCAGTCTGTTGTTCTGACTCATTCTTTGACGGTCGACCCGTGCTCATAATCTAATTTGGAGTGACTGGAGGACGAGTGGTTTGTCGTTACGACCCCGACAGTAATACTATGGTAACAGTGGTGCGGTAATATTGTGGTAGCAGTGGTGCGGTAATACTATGGCAGCAGTGGTGCGGTAATACTATGGTAACAGTGGTGTGGTAATACTGTGGTAGCAGTGGTGCGGTAATATTATGGCAGCAGTGGTGCGGTAATACTATGGTAACAGTGGTGTGGTAATACTGTGGTAGCAGTGGTGCGGTAATACTATGACAGCAGTGGTGCGGTAATACTATAGTAGCAGTGGTGCGGTAATAGTATGGCAGCAGTGGTGCGGTAATAGTATGACAGCAGTGGTGCGGTAATAGTATGACAGCAGTGGTGCGGTAATACTATGACATCAGTGGTGCGGTAATACTATGACAGCAGTGGTGCGGTAATACTATGACAGCAGTGGTGCGGTAATACTATGACAGCAGTGGTGCGGTAATACTGTGGCAGCAGTGGTGCGGTAATACTATGGTAACAGTGGTGCGGTAATACTATGACAGCAGTGGTGCGGTAATACTATGGTAACAGTGGTGCGGTAATACTATGACAGCAGTGGTGCGGTAATACTATGGCAGCAGTGGTGCGGTAATAGTATGGCAGCAGTGGTGCGGTAATACTATGACAGCAGTTGTGCGGTAATACTATGGCAGCAGTGGTGCGGTAATACTATGACAGCAGTGGTGCGGTAATACTATGACAGCAGTGGTGCGGTAATACTTTGACAGCAGTGGTGCGGTAACAGTATGGCAGCAGTGGTGCGGTAACACTATGGCAGCAGTGGTGCGATAATACTATGACAGCAGTGGTACGTTAATACTATGGCAGCAGTGGTGCGATAATACTATGGCAGCAGTGGTGCGGTAATACTATGACAGCAGTGGTGCGGTAATACTATGGCAGCAGTGGTGCGGTAATACTATGACAGCAGTGGTGTGGTAATACTATGGCAGCAGTGGTGCGGTAATACTATGGTAGCAGTGGTGCAGTAATACTATGGCAGCAGTGGTGCGGTAATACTATGGCAGCAGTGGTGCGTTAATACTATGGCAGCAGTGGTGCGGTAATACTATGGTAGCAGTGGTGCGGTAATACTATGGTAGCACTGGTGCGGTAATACTATGGCAGCAGTGGTGCGGTAATACTATGGCAGCAGTGGTGCGATAATACTATGGCAGCAGTGGTGCGGTAATACTATGACAGCAGTGGTGCGGTAATACTATGGCAGCAGTGGTGCGGTAATACTATGGCAGCAGTGGTGCGTTAATACTATGGCAGCAGTGGTGCGGTAATACTATGGTAGCAGTGGTGCGGTAATACTATGGTAGCAGTGGTGCGGTAATACTATGGCAGCAGTGGTGCGGTAATACTATGGTAGCAGTGGTGCTGTAATACTGTGGCAGCAGTGGTGCGGTAATACTATGGCAGCAGTGGTGCGGTAATTCTATGGCAGCAGTGGTTCGGTAATACTATGGTAGCAGTGGTGCTGTAATACTATGGCAGCAGTGGTTCGGTAATACTATGGTAGCAGTGGTGCTGTAATACTGTGGCAGCAGTGGTGCGGTAATACTATGGCAGCAGTGGTGCGGTATTAGTATTTCAGCTGCAGATGGAAGGGAGGGAGACACAGTACTTCATTACTAGTGGGTAGGCGGAGCCCAGATAGGATTGACACCTCAGATTAAAAGAGTGTGCTGACCGGCCCCTCCAGCTCGGGCTCCTCCTACTCAGCTTACTCAGTTTACAATTTGAGGTCTCAGAGGATGGTCGCTGCTGGAAGCAGCTCCTCAGAAGATTTTATTATTTTATATCGGACAAGAGACTTGGATCACCAAATGTGGTCTAGAGGTCTCAGGGGTCTCAGCGCTGCTGGACCCCAACCTTTCCCTTGGCGGATCTGTATTACCCTGAGGGTGGTCCCTGCAGAAACCTGCCAGCCCGGGGGGATGAGGATGGCTTCCCTGGCGGGGACGCACACCCCGCTCAGGGGTCACTGCGATCTCCGCCCTGGGGGGAAGCATGGGCACGCGCCAGAAACCCCTGGGGGTCCCTGTGGCGCATAACGGGGTGAGTACTCCACATGTTTATCAGTGTGTTGAGTGATTCACCGGCTGCTGCGGCAGCCGCTGGTACAGTTTCATGTGGTGATTTTGTGTATTTTGTCCGCAGGTGGATGCCTGCAGGACGGGGATCGCGGTACCGGAGAAGGGGAGTCCCGCGCTTTTTTTTTTAAGGCGGGGGGTGTGGCTTCGCGTCTCCCGGGCAGGAAACGCTCTCTGAGCGCGCTTTCCTGCTTCCTTCTCTTCTGGCTGCCTCCTCAGTGCGGCGGCCATTACAGCGCACCGGGCTCCTCTTCCTCTCTGCTCTCCTGCACAAGTGAAGAACACAGCACCGCAAAACTGTGAGTCGCTTCTGCCCAATCGGGGCAGAAGCTTAGAGAATCTTTTTCTCTCCCCCGTAGCGCAGGTTGCCACACGCTGAGTTTAGCGACGCTATTTGGGTCGCTGGAGGTCTTTGCGATACAAAATTGATCGCAAATATTTAGCGATTTAAGTGTGGTATTTTTGAGACGTTTTTTCTGTCTCTGCCTGCTGCCTCATTGAGGCTCCTGGAACTCGCACATCTGTCACTTGAATACAGGTTGTGAAGAGTTTGTGATCTTAACCCCTTATCAAGCGGTTAAATCTTAATGGTGGCTGGGGTAACCTTTTTTCTTTAAGAGTTAACCCTTCAGCGTCTGGTTAAAAGGTTTTTTTCCTAAAACCACATTTTTTCGTGTTACTATCAGTGTAACCTGTCATTGTACTGAATAAGATATGTCAGATCAGGGCACAGGTGCGGATCATCATCCAGCTCCGTTACGAGATCAGTCTCGCATATCTGACACACAGACCTCGACATCGAGTGCAGCGGTCGGAGGACCCAGTGACGCAAAAATGGAGGCTCTCACTCGTTCGATTGATAGCCTGTCTAACCTTATAGGTTGTTGGGTGTCAGCCAAACCCCCTCTTAGCAGGAAGCGTCATAGGCCGGTGTCTTTTCTCTCGTATAGCGACTCAGAGAGTTCTGACGTGGAGGGTTCCCCTTTAAGTTCAGAGGGGATATCCGAATCGGATAGAGAGGATCGGCAAATGCACTCTGCTTTTTGCTCGGGTCGTGTAGAGGCTTTAATTGAGGCAATGAGGGAGGCGTTACAGTTACAGGAGGATGTAACTACTCGCCCTGGTAAGTCGGCCAGGATGTTCCAGGAGTCGCATAAGTCAGTCGCGACTTTGCCATCGATGATTGAGTTCAACCAGGCAGTGGAGAAGGAGCGTCTGTGCCCAGACAAGCGTTTTCAGGGGACTCGTCTTTTGGAGTCACTGTATCCGTGTACTACAGAATCTAATGATTGTTGGATTCAGTCTCCTGAGGTGGATGTCTCTTTATCTCAGCTTAGCAAATCTTCTTTGCTACCTATTAAAGGGAAGGCGAGTTTGCAGGACCCGCTAGACAGAAGAGCAGAGTCAGCGGCAAAGTCCATTTATGAAGCCACGGGTTATGGCTTCAGAGCAATGTTAGGCTCCATGTGTGTTTATAAAGCTGCCCTGGTCTGGTTGGGCCGTTTACGGAGGAAATGTGAACCTCAAGTACCTGAGGTGGATGGACTGTTTGAATTGTTAGAAAGTGCCTTACAATATGGACATGATGCAAACCTGGACACGGTGTCACTGCTGTCCAGGGCTCAATCCTCGGCGGTCTCAGTCAGGAGGGCACTGTGGCTTAGACAGTGGACCGGTGATGCGGTTTCTAAACATGGTTTGCTAGCCTTAGCTTACAAAGGCGGTCAGTTATTTGGATCTGACCTTACGGAACTGATTGCCAAAGCAAAGGCAAAGGAGACAGCTTTACCACAGCGAAGGACTGTGGCTTCTACGTCTGGCAGGCCTGGTACCAATAGTGGTCGACGGTCCTTTCGTTCCAGGGGACGATTCGGTCAGCCCTCATGGGGGTCGGGTCGTCCCTCTTTTTCGGGAAAAAAGACAAATCAGAAATCCCGCGCTCCCTGGAAACAGAGTTTCCGTCAAGATAAAAGGGAATCTGACAAAAAGCCCACTAAGGCAGATTGACGCCAGGGTCCCGCTCGAGGGCTCTCGAGTGGGGGGGTCGCCTGCTCCAATTCAAATTGACTTGGGTTTCCCGTGTCCCAGACTCCTGGGTGACACGGGTTGTGTCAGCAGGCTATTTCATAGAGTTTTCTTCCCGACCCCCGAACAGTTATTGCCAGTCTCGCATGCCATCAGAGCCCGGGCTATGTGCCGCTTTACTGCAGGAAGTCGAGTTTCTTCTGCAGAAGGGTGTGGTGGTTCCGGTTCTACCAGAAGACAGGGGAAGAGGTTTTTATTCCAACCTCTTTGTAGTCTCCAAAAAGGAGGGAAAGTTTCGCCCCGTCCTGGATCTCAAAAGGTTGAATCGGCATGTCCACGCCCGAAGGTTTCGCATGGAGTCGCTTCGCTCCGTAGTGGCAGCATTGTCACAGAACGATTTTTTGGTGTCAATCGACATACGCGACGCCTATTTGCACGTTCCAATCGGAGGGGCTCACCAGCGTTATCTTCGCTTTGCCATAGGTCAGGATCATTACCAATTTGTGGCTCTACCATTTGGTTTGGCCTCGGCACCCAGAGTCTTTACAAAGATTCTGGCACCTCTCATGGCTATACTTCGAAGGCAGGGAGTCACGATCCTCCCCTATCTGGACGATCTTTTGATTGTGGCATCCTCGAAGGAGGAGGCGGTGACGGCTCGCAATCTATCCCTTCAGCTCCTGGAGGACTTCGGGTGGCTGGTCAATTGGGAGAAGTCGTCTCTGGAACCGTCACAATCAATCCTGTTTCTGGGGATGCATTTCGACACAGTACGAGCAGTGGTGTCTCTTCCTCCAGACAAGCAAGCATGTCTTATCCGACATACGCAGGTGATGAGGTCTTCAGTGACAATGTCTCTTCGAAGATGTATGCGTCTTCTGGGGTTGATGGTGGCTTCAATGGAGGCTCTTCCGTTTGCCCAGTTTCATTCCAGGGCGCTCCAAGGGTTCATTCTAAATCGCTGGGATCGGTCGCAGACCTCACTGGATTGCAGTGTGGTTATCTCCCGCAAGGTACGAGAGTCTCTGGGATGGTGGATCCGTTCGACAGAATTGTCTCGGGGGAAGTCCTTTCTTCCTCTGAAGTGGTCAGTCATAACCACTGATGCCAGCCTGACGGGCTGGGGGGGCGTTTGGAACGATCTCTGGGTTCAGGGAGTATGGTCGCCAGAGGAGTCTGTCTTGCCGATCAACATTCTCGAATTGAGGGCAATTTTCCTTTGCCTCCAACACTGGACGGTCCCTTTACACGGTCTGCCTGTCCGAGTGCAGACAGACAATGCGACGGCGGTCGCTTATATCAATCACCAAGGCGGAACGAGGAGTTCCAGGCTTATGGTGGAGGTATCTCGGATCCTGATATGGGCAGAGTCCAGGGTCCCAGCCATCTCTGCGATCCACATCCCAGGAGTTCAGAATATCACGGCGGACTTTCTAAGTCGCGAGAGGATGGATCCCGGAGAATGGAGTCTCCATCCGGACATTTTTGCACTGCTGTGCTCCCGTTGGGGAACTCCTCAGGTGGATCTGATGGCATCCAGGGCCAATGCCAAGTTACCGACATTCGTGTCCAGGTACAGGGATCCGAAGGCTGTAGCGGTGGATGCTTTGGTGGCCCCGTTGGACCAATTCAATCTAATCTATGTGTTCCCGCCGATTTCTATGCTACCTCTGGTACTCCGTCGGATCAGGCTGGAGAGGATCTCAGCTATTTTGATAGCTCCAGATTGGCCAAGGAGGACGTGGTTCTCGACACTGGTGTCGCTTCTAGCGGCACCGCCATTTTCACTTCCTCTTCGTCCGGACCTGTTAACCCAAGGGCCCGTCCGTCATCCAGACCTGAAGTCTCTGCGTTTGACGGCGTGGCTCTTGAAACCGAAATTTTGACCCGTAGAGGTTTTTCAGCCGAAGTCATTGCTACTCTGCGTGCTGCTAGAGGTCAGCTACTACTAGGATTTACCACAGGACTTGGGAAGCCTTCTTTTTGTGGTGTTCGAGTTCTTCAAAGAACCCGAGAAAATTTTCTATTCCCAATTTGTTGGCTTTTATGCAACACGGGTTGGACAAAGGTTTGGCCATTAGCACCCTGAGGGGTCAGGTTTCGGCTCTGTCTTTACTGTTTCGGAGGGCTATCGCCTCGCGTAGGGACGTGCGTTCCTTTTTTCGTGGAATAACCCGTCAGTTTCCACCGCGGAGAACTCTTGTATCTCCTTGGCGGCTCAATCTTGTTTTGGAGGCTCTTCAACATCAGCCTTTTGAGCCTATGGATTCGGTTAGCCTTTATTTACTTTCTTGGAAGGTGGCCTTCCTAGTGGCAGTTACCTCTTTAAGGAGGGTTTCGGAGTTGGCGGCTCTTTCTTGCTCGCCTCCCTTCTTGGAGTTTCACCCGGATTGTGTGGTGCTTCGCACTCGGGGCGACTTCCTACCTAAGGTGGTGTCGCGATTTCATGTTAACCAGGATATTGTGTTGCCTTCTCTTTGTCCGAGGCCAAGGACTGTGAAGGAACGGGCCTTGCACACATTGGATTTGGTGCGGGCTTTGAAATTCTACTTGAATGTTACTCAAGGATTTCGGAAATCAGACTCTCTGTTTGTTATTCCAGCAGGTCATCGACGTGGTCAGCGAGCTTCCAAGGATTCTATAGCTCGCTGGATTCGGTCGGCCATTTTGGAGGCTTACCGACTTAAGGGCGAACCTTGCCCGATTAAACTTCGAGCTCACTCCACGAGGGCTGTGGGCTCATCGTGGGCCTTTCATCAAGGGGCCTCGGCGGCTCAGCTCTGCCGGGCGGCGACCTGGCACTCCGTTCACACTTTTACAAAATTTTATAAGGTGGACGTTAGTGCTTTCGCTGATGCAGCCTTGGGACGTAGGGTCCTGCAGGCAGCGGTAGTTTAAGAGTCTAGTTAACTTGTTTGGCGCCTGTTGCGCTTTTATTCAGGTTGTTGGGTTTCTGTCTATTTTGGTTTTGTTTCCCACCCTAATGTTTTGAACTGCTTTGGGACGTCCCATCAGTAATGAAGTACTGTGTCTCCCTCCCTTCCATCTGCAGCTGAAAGACGGATTTTGGTAAGAACTTACCTGTAAAATCCTTTTCAGCGAAGGAAGGGAGGGAGACACAGATCCCTCCCATGGCAGAAGTGTGTTGTTAATTTACAGAAGCAGCGTGGCCCTTCTCTGATAGCGATTTCTGGGCTGAGGTCGACGCGCTACGGCTCTGTTCCAGCATTGCCAGCTCATCGCAGTGGTCAGGTTCCGTGAGTAATACCTGGAACTGTGTGGTTTTTTGCCTATCTGCATGCATAACCTGTATTCTTGTGTTTTTTTTTTTGTCTCTGAAGTTCTTCAGAAGGGGTTATGTTGCTCCGCTGGTGATATTGCTCTTCCTTAAGCTTGTGTACAACTGAGTAAGCTGAGTAGGAGGAGCCCGAGCTGGAGGGGCCGGTCAGCACACTCTTTTAATCTGAGGTGACTATCCCGTCTGGGCTCCGCCTACCCATCAGTAATGAAGTACTGTGTCTCCCTCCCTTCCTTCGCTGAAAAGGATTTTACAGGTAAGTTCTTACCAAAATCCGTCTTTAGTACTGTTACATCACTGGGGGGTTCTGCATTTTCTGCACTTACTACTCCAGACATAAAGGTGCAGATACATCAAGACCTCCATTGTTTTCTTGCTGATCTTGATGAGGGGGCGCTGGAGTCAGAGGCGCCTGATTCTGTGGTCCACACCTATTAATATCAGGAGCGTCTGACGAGTCTCGTGATCTTGCTCCAGAGAAAAAATCAGAGACTGGACTGAGATTTCTGGAGTAAGGAGCAGCAGCACTCGTCATCGGTTAGACAAACTGTGGCATCGTAGCACAATTCTGCTCATTTTGGCAGAGTTCAGCGAAACTGGGGGAAGAACCCAAAGTTGCAAACATTTTCAAAGCAAATTATAGCAGAATTGTGACGTAAACACTTTGATATAAAAATCAGAGACAAAGTTCTGTGGCCCTGAACTGTCCGATGTGCCGATGACCCTTCCGTTCTCTGCCGGGCTCGGTCTCTGCTGGTCTCACTCTCTGCCGGGCTCAGTCTCTCTCTCGTCTCTGCCAGGGCTCACTCTCTTCTGGGGCTCACTCTCTTCTGGGCTCAGTCTCTGTCGGCTCGGTCTCTCCCGGGGCTCACTTTCTGCCGGGGCTCGGTCTCTTCCGGGCTCACCCTCTGCCGGGCTCAGTCTCTGTCGGGCTCAGTCTCTGCTGCTAGGCTCACTCTCTGCTGGGGTTCGGTCTCTTCTGGGGCTCACTCTCTGCCGGGGCTCGGTCTCTGCCAGGCTCAGTCTCTGCCGGGCTCAGTCTCTGCTGGGTTCGGTCTCAGTCTCTGCCGTGCTCAGTCTCTGCCGTGCTCAATCTCTGCCGGGCTCGGTCTCTGCCGGGTTCGGTGTTATGTTTCGGTAGCTGAGGAGTGCAGGTAAAAAAGGCAATACACCAGAGCAGTTGGAATCTATGGGATTGCAGTACCCTGACTAACCACCACAACTAGAGGCAGCCGTGGAGCGTTCCTACGTTGGTCCTAGACGCCTCGTCACAGCCTGAGAAACTAACTACACCTAAAGATAGAAATAGGAAAGCTATCTGCCCCGGAGCAGAACCCCAAAGATAATAGAAAGCCCCCAAACATGTAATGGCGGTTAGACAAGAGGAAATACTGACAGAGAAAGAAAATAGAATGAGCAAACGCTGGGGCCCAAACTATCTAAATAGAAAAGGATAGGAAGGGTACTTACTGCAATCCCAGAAAACCCTGAAAAACACCAACTCTACTAATTTCAAAATCACCTGAGATCACACGACCTCTACCACCTAAATTAGCTCTCTGGTGTAACAAAATCAAAACAGCAGCCACTGAAAAAACTGGAAAAAGCAAAAGAACAAAACTCAGTGGCTGAACTAAACTGAGAAGGCAGAAGCCCCCGGAGGGGACCCAGAAGGCCCCCAAAGAAGTGCAGGACAAAATGCAAAAATATAGCAACAACACAAAAGAAGAAAAATTCTTATCTGGTAGCAGGAGATGCAGACACGACACAGCAGGCTACAAGGGAAACTGGAATGAAGGATTCAGACCAGAACAATTGATCACCGGCAACCCTGATGGGAAAATGACTCCCTTATATAAGACCAGTCAGTAACACCTGATTCCCAGTCCTCACAATCTTCACTAGTACCGCTTGTAACCACCAGAGGGAGCCTCTGCTCAGAACTCATCTCAAACCCATTCACAACAGTACCCCCCCCTTGAGGAGGGGTCACCGAACCCTCATTTGAGCAACCAGGTCGGTCAGGATGAGTTCTATGATACGCACGGATAAGTCTCCTAGCATGGATGTCCGAAGCAAACACCCAAGAATTGTCTTCCTGACCATAACCTCTCCATTTAACCAAATACTGGAGTCTTCGTCTAGAAAAACGAGAATCCAATATTTTCTCAACCACATACTCCAGATTGCCCTCAACCAAAACAGGGTCAGGAGGCACAGTAGCAGGAACCACTGGCTCAACAAACCTCTTCAACAAGGACTTGTGGAACACGTTATGGATCTTAAATGTCCCTGGAAGAAGCAAACGAAAAGAAACAGGATTAATAATCTCCATGATCTTATAAGGTCCAATGAACCTAGGCTTAAATTTAGGAGATGCTACTCTCATAGGAATATTCTTTGAGGACAACCAGACCAAGTCCCCCACTTTAAACGGAGGACCATCAGTCCTATGCCGGTTAGCAAACCGCTGGTCCTTCTCCTGAGAGAGGGACAACCTCTCCACTACCTGGTCCCAAATCTGTTGCATACGCTCAACAACAGAGTCAACACCTGGACAGACAGAAGCTTCCGTCTGTCCTGAAGAAAATCGAGGGTGAAAACCAGAATTACAGAAAAACGGAGACATCAAAGTGGCAGAGCTAGCCCTATTATTAAGAGCAAACTCAGCCAAAGGCAAAAAAGAGACCCAGTCATCCTGATCAGCAGACACAAAGCATCTTAGATAAGTCTCTAATGTCTGGTTTGTTCTCTCAGTTTGACCATTGGTCTGAGGATGAAATGCCGAGGAGAAAGACAATTGAACACCCAGTTTAGAACAAAAAGTCCTCCAAAATCTGGAAACAAACTGGACTCCTCTGTCAGACACAATGTTCTCAGGAATGCCGTGTAAACGAACCACGTGCTGAAGAAACAGCGGCACCAATTCAGAGGAGGAAGGCAACTTAGGTAATGGCACAAGATGTATCATTTTGGAAAACCTATCACAAATTACCCAGATGGTGGTCATTCTCTGAGAAACAGGAAGATCGGAAATTAAATCCATAGAGATATGGGTCCATGGTCTCTTGGGCACAGGCAATGGCATCAACAAACCACTAGAGCGAGAGCAAGGCTTGGAGCGAGAGCAAGTCCCGCAGGACTGCACAAATTCCCTGACATCGCGAGACAAGGTAGGCCACCAAAAGGACCGACTAACCAAGTCTCTGGTACCAAAAATTCCGGGATGCCCAGCCAATGCGGAACAATGAATCTCAGACATCACACTCTTTTTCCATTGGTCCGGGACAAACAATTTTCCAACAGGGCAGCGCTCGGGCCTATCCTCCTGACACCCCTCCAGAGCAAGTCTCAAATTGGGCGAGATGGCGGAAAGAACTACACCCTCTTTCAAAATAACAGAAGGATCAGATAACTCAGGAGAGTCCGCAAGGAAACTCCTCGAGAGGGCATCCGCCTTAACATTCTTAGTGCCAGGAAGAAAGGAAACCACAAAATTAAAACGTGTGAAAAACAAGGCCCACCTGGCCTGTCTAGGATTGAGTCGCTTGGCAGATTCCAGATAGACCAGATTCTTATGGTCCGTAAGGACCACCACCTGATGTTTGGCTCCCTCCAGCCAATGTCTCCACTCTTCAAAAGCCCACTTCATGGCCAATAACTCCCGATTACCCACGTCATAATTACGTTCAGTAGGAGAAAATTTTCGAGAGAAAAAGGCACAAGGGTTACTTTTAGAGGTCTCTGGATCTTTTTGGGACAAAACGGCACCTGCCCCAATTTCAGAGGCATCAACCTCCACCTGAAATGGCAGAGAAACATCAGGCTGCCGTAGAACAGGAGCAGAAGTGAATCTCTGCTTAAGTTCCTGAAATGCAGAGACTGCCTCAGGAGGCCAATTCACCACATCAGAACCCTTTCTGGTCAAATCAGTTAATGGTTTAACAATAACCGAGAAATTACCAATAAATTTACGATAAAAATTGGCAAAACCCAAAAATCTCTGAAGAGCCTTTAATGAAGTAGGTTGGACCCAATCACAGATGGCCTGAACCTTGACCGGGTCCATTTCAATAACAGATGGGGACAAAATGAATCCCAGAAATGAGATCCTCTGTACGCCAAAAAGACACTTTGATCCCTTCACATACAGAGCATTATCCCTCAAAATCTGGAACACAGTCCGAACATGTTTCACATGAGAGTCCCAGTCATTAGAAAAAATCAAGATATCATCCAAATAAACAATCAGAAATTTGTCCACAAAATCCCTGAAAATGTCATTCATGAAGGACTGGAAGACGGAAGGAGCATTAGTGAGCCCAAAGGGCATCACTAGGTACTCAAAATGCCCTTCAGGGTATTGAATGCCGTCTTCCATTCATCCCCGTGCTTAATGCGAATAAGGTTATACGCCCCCCTGAGGTCAAGCTTGGTAAACCAAGTAGCGTTTTTCACCCTGGAAAACAGGTCAGAAATCAAGGGTAACGGGTATTGATATTTCACAGTAATATTGTTCAAGAGACGATAATCAATACACGGCCTTAATGAACCATCTTTTTGGCCACAAAGAAAAAACCGGCACCTAAGGGTGAAGAGGATGGTCTGATATGACCCTTCTCCAATGATTCCTTGATATAAGACCGCATAGCGTCATGTTCAGGTACAGACAAGTTAAAAAGGCGACCTTTAGGGAATTTACTACCCGGCACTAATTCAATAGCGCAGTCATAGCTCCTATGGGAGGCAAGGATGCAGATTTACTTTCGCTAAACACATCAGAAAAATCAAACAAAAAGTCAGGAACATCCTGAGCCTGGGGGGAGGCAGAAAAAACAGGAGTGTTGGTATTAACACATTGGCAGCCCCAACTGGTTACAGACACAGATTTCCAATCCAAAACAGGATTATGAGACTGTAACCAAGGGAAACCCAGCACGATAATGTCATGCAGATTATATAGAACCAAAAATTTGCAGCACTCCTGGTGATCAGGTTCAACCCTCATTATCACCTGAGTAGAGAACTGAGGTTTATTCTCAGCCAAAGGGGTAGAATCGATCCCCAGTAGGGGAATAGACTTCTGTAGGGGTATCAAGGGAAACCCACAACGTTTAGCAAAATCATAATCCATCAGGTTAATAGCTGCTCCAGAATCAACGAAAGCCTGAGCAGAAAATGAGGACAGAGAGCATATCAGAGTGACAGTTAATAAAAACTTAGTCTGAACACTACCCAAGACAACTGAGCGTGCAAAACGTCTTCCCCGCTTAGGGCAGACTGAAATAGCATGAGAGGCATCACCACAGTAGAAACATAACCTATTGCGCTTTCGAAACTCATGACGCTGTGCCCCAGACACCACTCCATCACACTGCATGGGCTCAGAAGCTGGCTCACAAGGCAACACCACTCCACGCATACTTCTCCGCTCACGCAAACGTCTGTCAATTTGAATCGCTAATGACATAGAATCATTGAGACCAGAGGGGACAGGGAATCCCACCATAACATCCTTTACATTATCCGACAGACCCTTCCGGAAAAGGGCCGCCAAAGCGTCGTCATTCCATTTGGTCAGGACTGCCCACCTACGGAATCTCTGACAGTATAACTCAGCGTCATCAAGCCTTGATTTAATGCCAACAAGGCTTTTTCAGCTTGATCAGTGACATTAGGCTCATCGTACAATAACCCCAAAGCCTGAAAAAACGCATCAACATCACTCAAAACAGGATCCCCAGGTATCAGGGAAAAAGCCCAATCCTGAGGATCGCCGCGCAGGAGAGAGATGATAATTTGAACCTGCTGCGCTGCGTTTCCTGAGGACTTAGATTTTAAGGCAAAAAACAATTTACAATTATTTCTGAAATTCTGAAACTTAGCTCGATCCCCCAAAAACAAATCTGGCATGGGGATCCTAGGTTCCACAACAGGCAACCCAGCAAGATAGATAGCAATACTCCGAACCTCAGTGGCAAGCTGATCCACACGGCCAGACAACTGTGCAAACTCCATTGGGAGAAAAGATCCTCCCAGCACCCAGAGATACAGAGGAAAAAAAAAAATGCAACAAACAGAAAAATATCTCTGACAACTCTGACAACCTTTTTTCTATCACAATATTTTTTCCCTTCTGTGAGTACCATACAATTTTCAATTTTTTTGGCCGGTGATACTGTTATGTTTCGGTAGCTGAGGAGTGCAGGTAAAAAAGGCAATACACCAGAGCAGTTGGAATCTATGGGATTGCAGTACCCTGACTAACCACCACAACTAGAGGCAGCCGTGGAGCGTTCCTACGTTGGTCCTAGACGCCTCGTCACAGCCTGAGAAACTAACTACACCTAAAGACAGAAAGAGGAAAGCTATCTGCCCCGGAGCAGAACCCCAAAGATAATAGAAAGCCCCCAAACATGTAATGGCGGTTAGACAAGAGGAAATACTGACACAGAAAGAAAATAGAATGAGCAAACGCTGGGGCCCAAACTATCTAAATAGAAAAGGACAGGAAGGGTACTTACTGCAATCCCAGAAAACCCTGAAAAACACCAACTCTACTAATTTCAAAATCACCTGAGATCACACGACCTCTTCCACCTAAATTAGTTCTCTGGTGTAACAAAATCAAAACAGCAGCCACTGAAAAAACTGGAAAAAGCAAAAGAACAAAACTCAGTGGCTGAACTAAACTGAGAAGGCAGAAGCCCCCGGAGGGGACCCAGAAGGCCCCCAAAGAAGTGCAGGACAAAATGCAAAAATATAGCAACAACACAAAAGAAGAAAAATTCTTATCTGGTAGCAGGAGATGCAGACACGACACAGCAGGCTACAAGGGAAACTGGAATGAAGGATTCAGACCAGAACAATTGATCACCGGCAACCCTGATGGGAAAATGACTCCCTTATATAAGACCTGTCAGTAACACCTGATTCCCAGTCCTCACAATCTTCACTAGTACCACTTGTAACCACCAGAGGGAGCCTCTGCTCAGAACTCATCTCAAACCCATTCACAACAGTTCGGTCTCAGTCTCTGCCGGGCTCAATCTCGGCCGGGCTCGGTCTCTGCTAGGCTCACTCTCTGCTGGGGCTCGGTCTCTGCTAGGCTCACTCTCTACTGGGGCTCGGTCTCTTCTGGGGCTCACTTTCTGCCGGGGCTCGGTCTCTGCCAGGCTCGGGCTCTGCCGGGCTCGGCTCTGCTGGGTTTGGTCTCAGTCTCTGCCGGACTCGATCTCTGCCGGGCTCAGTCTCTGCCGTGCTCAATCTCGGCCGGGCTCGGTCTCTGCTAGGCTCACTCTCTGCTGGGGCTCGGTCTCTGCTAGGCTCACTCTCTGCTGGGGCCCGGTCTCTTCTGGGGCTCACTCTCTGCCGGGCTCGGTCTCTTCTGGGGCTCACTCTCTGCCGGGGCTCGGTCTCTGCCAGGCTCAGTCTCTGCCAGGCTCAGTCTTTGCTGGGCTCGGTCTCTGCTGGGTTCGGTCTCAGTCTCTGCCGGGCTCGATCTCTGCCGTGCTCAATCGCGGCCGGGCTCGGTCTCTGCTGGGTTCGGTCTCTGCTGGGGCTCGGTCTCTGCTAGGCTCACTCTCTGCTGGGGCTCGGTCTCTGCTGGGTTCGGTCTCAGTCTCTGCCAGGCTCAATCTCGGCCGGGCTCGGTCTCTGCTAGGCTCACTCTCTGCTGGGGCTCGGTCTCTGCTAGGCTCACTCTCTGCTGGGGCTCGGTCTCTTCTGGGGCTCACTTTCTGCCGGGGCTCGGTCTCTGCCAGGCTCAGTCTCTGCCGGACTCGATCTCTGCTGGGCTCGGTCTCTGCCGTGCTCAATCTTGGCCGGGCTCGGTCTCTGCTAGGCTCACTCTCTGCTGGGGCTCGGTCTTTTCTGGGGCTCACTCTCTGCCGGCGCTCGGTCTCTTCTGGAGCTCACTCTCTGCCGGGGCTCGGTCTCTTCTGGGGCTCACTCTCTGCCGGGGCTCGGTCTCTGCCAGGCTCAATCTTTGCCAGGGCTCGGTCTCTGCTGGGTTCGGTCTCAGTCTCTGCTGGACTCGATCTCTGCCGGGCTCGGTCTCTGCTAGGCTCACTCTCTGCTGGGGCTCGGTCTCTTCTGGGGCTCACTCTCTGCCGGGGCTCGATCTCTGCCAGGCTCAGTCTCTCCCGGGCTCGGTCTCTGATGGGTTCGGTCTCAGTCTCTGCCGGGCTCGGTCTCTGCTAGGCTCACTCTCTGCTGGGGCTCGGTCTCTTCTGGGGCTCACTCTCTGCCGGGGCTCGGTCTCTGCCAGGCTCAGTCTCTGCCGGGCTCGGTCTCTGCTGGGTTCTGTCTCAGTCTCTGCCGGGCTCGATCTCTGCCGGGCTCGATCTCTGCCGTGCTCAATCTCGGCTGGGCTCGGTCTCTGCTGGCTCAGTCTCTGCCGGGCTCAGTCTCATCTCCATATTTCGTTATGAACTCATCAGGATTTTCTTGGAGCGTGGGAGGAAACTTGGGAAAACGCATAAGAACATGGGGAGAGCATAGAAGCTTCCTGCAGATGTTCTGATCCGGCAGAGCAATGCGCCGCCGGCTGTGCACCCGCACTCCACAGTCCCTACAGCTTTGTGCTATGGAGCTGGATCCAATCCCTGTGCCGCCATATGGTGCATCCATACGGATCCTCCTTCCTAGAATCTGATTTTCAGAAGCAACAGGGGCTTATCGGGACCCCCGAGCTGCTGGATAAGGCCGACGAATACTGGGAAGCATAAAACCTTCTCACTGGTGAATTTTTATTTTTTGTTTCACAACGCTGAGTTTTCTTTCCTTTTTTACGCCGTCTTTCGAGCCTTTCAAGTGTCTGGGTTTTCGGACAGCAGTGATATCGCCGGCACTATTGATCGCCAGGTTACTTGATCCTCCTGGGAGACGGAGGTGCGGAAGAGGAGAGGATTGAGCACATTGCAGAAGTCGATGGCGGTGTCTCAATCAATACCCCCACCCTCCACCGGAGGATGGAACTCCCCAAAGATCGGCAAAAAGTCAGCGACTAATGAAGAGCCTTATTACCGGGACCCCATTAAACTGTCACTTGTACTTAGCGGCACAAACCGCGCGACTCGGGGAGAGAGCAAAGTGTGCTGCCACCTGACGGAGGTGAGCGCGCGGCTATTGGCAGGCGGCACAAATCCAGGATCGGCTTATGGGGGCGGCGTGGGGGGCTCGGGGAGGGGGATGTTCATAACATTTGAAGTCTGCGTGGTTTATGGGACAAAACACTGCAAAATGTGACTGTGGGCTCAGAACCGAGGAGAAATCAGCGAAATATCAAGTTATGGACGACTGGTCCAGGGAGCGATAAGATCTGGCGCTAGCACCACCGCGCAGCCGCCGTCAGCGCCAGCACCACCGCGCAGCTGCCATCAGCGTCAGCGCAGCGCCGTCCCATCAATGTTTTATCACCAGATTCTAATAGTAAAAGTGGAACCATGAAATACGACGAAACATTACAAAACTACGTAACAGAGAAGGGGGCTGGCTGAGAAAATGACGTCCGCTGTCAGCGAGGTCATTGAAGCCTTCAGGGGGCACTTTTTGTTTTTTTAATTAAATGCAAGTATTTTGGGCTAAGAGTCCTTTTTGCTTTTGTTTTTCAATACAAATGTTTCACTTTTTGGCTTTTACAAGCGCTTGTTTCCCTGCACAGTGCTAATGATTTAACTGAGAATCTGTCAGTGAGCTCTTTCTACGGAGAGTTTTGTAAGTCTATTATCTGCCTTTTTCTAAGCTGTTCTCTGAATTCTTCGAAAGTACAGCTGAACTTTAATGTATTCTCTGGTTTTAAATCAGAATGGAAGAGCTTCAAACAAGGCAGATAAAAGAGATACCAACTCTCCATCAGAAACAGCTCGCTGACAGATTCTCAGTTAAATCATTCTCCAGTCAGAAACTGTGAAATTAAGCAAAGAGCCTGTTAAAGCCAAACGCTGCAACATTCGCAATTAAAAAAAGATGTTTAGCACAAAAAAATGAATTTAAAGGGTTTTTCCAAATTCACAATGTGGTCTTATAATAATGTACGGTACATCTCCTCCAGGCTCAATTCACCCTCTGGTTATTCTTGGAAATGCCCCATAGTTCCAGCACCTGGTTGGTCATGCGCAGTACAGTCTATGTCCGCTGACATCCTGACCACAGCGCGGAGCCTGGGACGTGTCTATACCACAGCTTCTATTGTGAGGGATGATGTCACAGAAAGGGACGGAGCCCCCCATATTACACTGCGGGAGCTCAAACCAGGAGGCCACTGTGTGTGCTGTTACTAAGGGGAGCAATGTACTGCAAGCAGGTACGGACTGGGGCTGGCATTTGAGATCACACAGGCCCATGCTGTCCCCGTCCCCAAGCACCAGATGGGAGATGTTACTAATATTACCCTGGATGGAGGAAAGCAAGTTTTACTACAAAACCAATCTTTCTAATGATACCCGTGTCTGCTGGGGTAAGTGACGGAGTCAGCGACTTTGTGCTCCATCACAACTCTTAATATAGGGGTCTTGAGAACATTGATTCTGTTAACAATGTAGCAGCCAAGCATCCCACGACCAGACAGGCCCTTCTGGCATTTACCTGATGGCCAGTCCGGCACAGACTGCAAGATGGGACTGTATAGAGGGGCTGAGAGAGATATACTGCAGGATGGGGCTCTGTATAGAGAGGATGAGAGTATATACTGCAGGATGGGGCTTTGTATAGAGGGGCTGAGAGGATAAACTGCAGGATGGGGCTTTGTATACAGGGGATGAGAGGATATACTGCAGGATGGGGCTTTGTATAGTGGGGATGAGAGTATATACTGCAGGATGGGGCTTTGTATAGAGGGGCTGAGAGAGATATACTGCAGGATGGGCTTTTTATAGAGGGGCTGAGAGGATATACTGCAGGATGGGGCTTTGTATAGAGGGGCTGAGAGGATAAACTGCAGGATGGGGCTTTGTATACAGGGGATGAGAGGATATACTGCAGGATGGGGCTTTGTATAGTGGGGATGAGAGTATATACTGCAGGATGGGGCTTTGTATAGAGGGGCTGAGAGGATATACTGCAGGATGGGGCTTTGTATAGAGGGGCTGAGAGGATATACTGCAGGATGGGGCTTTGTATAGTGGGATGAGAGTATATACTGCAGGATGGGGCTTTGTATAGAGGGGCTGAGAGGATATACTGCAGGATGGGGCTTTGTATAGAGGGGCTGAGAGGATATACTGCAGGATGGGGCTTTGTATAGTGGGGATGAGAGTATATACTGCAGGATGGGGCTTTGTATAGAGGGGCTGAGAGGATATACTGCAGGATGGGGCTTTGTATAGAGGGGCTGAGAGTATATACTGCAGGATGGGGCTTTGTATAGAGGGGCTGAGAGGATATACTGCAGGATGGGGCTTTTTATAGAGGGGCTGAGAGGATATACTGCAGGATGGGGCTTTGTATAGAGGGGCTGAGAGGATAAACTGCAGGATGGGGCTTTGTATACAGGGGATGAGAGGATATACTGCAGGATGGGGCTTTGTATAGAGGGGTTGAGAGTATATAATGGAGGATGGGGCTTTGTATAGAGGGGCTGAGAGTATATACTGCAGGATGGGGCTTTTTATAGAGGGGCTGAGAGGATATACTGCAGGATGGGGCTTTGTATAGAGGGGCTGAGAGGATATACTGCAGGATGGGGCTTTGTATAGAGGGGATGAGAGGATATACTGCAGGATGGGGCTTTGTATAGAGGGGATGAGAGTATATAATGGAGGATGGGGCTTTGTATAGAGGGGCTGAGAGGATATACTGCTGGATGGGGCTGCATACAAGCTCTAAGCGATTAAATGTACTACAGGATTGGGCTGGATACAGGGGGTGAGAGGAGAAATTTACTGCAAAAGGGTCTGAAATAAGTGATATAATGCAGGGTGGGGCTGCATACAAGCGCTAAGCGAAGAAATGTACTGCAGGATGGACTGTACATTGAGGCTGAGAGGAGAGATACACATTAGGAGGAGACTGAAAAGAATGATGTACTGCAGAATGGGGCAGGGGAGAACACCAACAGAAGAGGTCCCATTTTCAGTCCAATGCACATTTCCACCAGTGGCCTCCCCTCCCCTGGAAAGGGGCTCTGAGAGGATATAGTGCAGGATGGGGCTCTGTATACAGGGGAGTGGGAGGACAGTCATGATTAAGGATTGTTATGCCAAACGCATTGACTAGAGTGCTTTCTTCATTTTCCATGTGAATTTTGTGTGTATTTTCCATTGTGGATATTGTTGCCCGGAACCTTGGGCCTGTATCTACCCTTTGTTTTCTTAGGTATTTGTGAGAATTTCTGATTTGTGACACCGTGAGAGTAAGTTGCATAAGCTCTTTGTGTAGGCTGAGGAGAGATAGACTGCAGGAGAGGGATGAAAGGAGCAATGTATTGTATGAAGGAGCTTGGGGCTGGGATGACATAGTGCAGGATTGGGCTCTGTGTACAGGGGCAGAGATTAGTTTACCTGTGTTTGTTGCTGCTGCAGAGAGACCAGTGATGTGAAACAGCAAATGTCGCTCCAATAATGCTAATGACACAGGATGTCTTCTGCTGTATGCATCTAGAGAGGGGCATCACAGTCTCACAAAACTGATCTGTCAGCACCAGGCAACAAACTCAGCTCTCCCTAATGGTTCCAAGCTCCTGTTGTGCAGCAGAGTAGAGTTCTGCTGGAAGCCAGGTGGCAATTATAGAAAACCCCACAGGAAGCCGCACTGATGTAGATGGCAGAAGATAAAATCGGTGGGTTCTGCACAGGAGCGGACACTGAGGGGTAACTCTACACTCTGTGATACCCCAGAAAAGTGAGCACAGAAGAGGGGTGGGTGCAGCACGCGGGAGAAGCCAGTGCTGCTGGGAAAGGAAGTGTTAACAGATAAGAATAGGAGCCAAGAGCAGATAGTGATGAAAAAAGGCACAAAGATGCAGGAAACCAGATGTTGGCTTATCTGTCTGTTACCAGTTACTGTGCTGGATGAAGAATAATGTGACTCTGGGAATAACCCCAAAATAGAACAGACCCTAAAAGGACATCTTGTAAGATGCGTCCACCTGCTGATCCACCCGAAGGGCCAGGATACAAGGGGTTAACTGGCTTGGGATCTTACAAAATATTGGAAATTTAAATCACTTGATGATCGGAAAAATGTGAGAATTAGGCGAAGGTGCCAGTCTGAGGCCCGGAGTGCGCGTCCACAGCTCCTGAGAGGGGAGGCTTTGTGCTCCTATGGCATCAGAGGGGTTAATGCAGTAATTGGGCCCTACCTGTTCTCTGACTTACACAACACCTGTGCGCCCTCCAGCTCCAACAGCAGCAGGAGCGGCTCCAAGTTATAAGATCCACATCCAGTGGAATGCTCCTCCAGAGCTGCAGCTCGGCTCCGGGCTGCATCCAGCACTGCCAACACCGATTACAGGCACTTATCCCACCGCCACATGACGGCTAGCAGCCCGGAGCCAATGGATTCTGCATGCACAGCACAATCTGTGCCGCTCCCAGCTGAGGGGGATGTTCTCTGCCATGATGGATAACTCTCGCTCCGTCTCTCATATGTTCTGCAAACACCAAATTAAAACAACCGATTCTACTTTTAATTGAAGCTTCTATGGGGCCCCCGAGGGCCAGAGCGCGATCTGGATGATTGCAAGAAACACAAATGTGAGCACAATATCATCAGCCGGTGCCAAGAGAGCGACCAGAGGAAGCGCCGCGCTCCAGAACACTCCTCATACACCCCCGAGCAGCAGATCAAAGCGCCTGCACAGGTCCATCACACGGAAATAATACTGCAACCATCTACCTTTATATCTGGGAGACCCCTGCTGCAGAAGGGGAGGACATGGCAGGAGTGCAACGTATACAGCCAGACGAGGGCCCTAGGGGCCACGACCGCCTCCAGGAGCAGCACCAGCTTCTGTCTTCAATACATAAAGGGGGGCGGTATTATAGTAGTTATATTCTTCTATATAGGGACAGTATTATAGTAGTTATATTCTTGTGCAGTCATGGCCAAAAGTTTTGAGAATGACACAAATATTATATTCTCACATGATCTGCTGCCCTCTGGTTTTTATGTGTGTTTGACAGATGTTTTTATCACAGACAGAAATATAATAATTGCAAACATATGAGTAATAAAAGCTTATATTGACAGTTAGAATGAGTTAATGCAGCAAGTCAATATTTGCAGTGTTGACCCTTCTTCTTCAGGACCTCTGCAATTCTCCCTGGCATGCTCTCAATCAACTTCTGGACCAAATCCTGACTGATAGCAGTCCATTCTTGCACAATCAATGCTTTCATTTTGTCAGAATTTTTAGGTTTTTGTTTGTCCACCCGTCTCTTGATGATTGACCACAAGTTCTCAATGGGATTAAGATCTGGGGAGTTTCCAGGCCATGGACCCAAAATCTCTATGTTTTGTTCCATGAGCCATTTAGTTATCACCTTTGCTTTATGGCAAGGTGCTCCATCATGCTGGAAAAGGCATTGTTGATCGCCAAACTGCTCTTGGAGGGTTGGGAGAAGTTGCTGTTGGAGGACATTCTGGTACCATTCTTTATTCATGGCTGTGTTTTTAGGCAAGACTGTGAGAGAGCCCATTCCCTTGGCTGAGAAGCAACCCCACACATGAATGGTTTCAGGATGCTTAACAGTTGGCATGAGACAAGACTGGTGGTAGCGCTCACCTTGTCTTCTCCGAATGAGGCGTTTTCCTGATGTCCCAAACAATCGAAAAGGGGATTCATCAGAGAAAATAACTTTACCCCAGTCCTCAGCAGTCCACTGCCTGTACCTTTTGCAGAATATCAGTCTGTCCATGATATTTTTTCTGGAGAGAAGTGGCTTCTTTGCTGCCCTTCTTGAGACCAGGCCTTGCTCCAAGAGTCTCCGCCTCACAGTGCCTGCAGATGCACTCACACCTGCCTGCTGCCATTCCTGAGCAAGCTCTGCACTGCTGGTAGCTCGATCCCGCAGCTGAAACACTTTTAAGAGACGGTCCTGGCGCTTGCTGGTCTTTCTTGGGCGCCCTGAAGCCTTTTTGGCAACAATGGAACCTCTCTCCTTGAAGTTCTTGATGATGCGATAGATTGTTGACTGAGGTGCAATCTTTCTAGCTGCGATACTCTTCCCTGTTAGGCCATTTTTGTGCATTGCAATGATGACTGCACGTGTTTCTTTAGAGATAACCATGGTTAACAGAAGAGAAACAATGATGCCAAGCACCAGCCTCCTTTTAAAGTGTCCAGTGGTGTCATTCTTACTTAATCATGACAGATTGATCTCCAGCCATGTCCTCATCAACACCCACACCTGTGTTAATGGAGCAATCACTGAAAAGAGGTTAGCTGGTCCTTTTAAGGCAGGGCTGCAATGATGTTGAAATGTGTTTTGGGGGATAAAGTTCATTTTCTAGCCAAATATTGACTTTGCAAGTAATTGCTGTTAAGCTGATCACTCTTTATAACATTCTGGAGTATATGCAAATTGCCATTAGAAAAAGTGAAGCAGTAGACTTTGTAAAAATTAATATTTGTGTCATTCTCAAAACTTTTGGCCATGACTGTACATAAGTTATGAAATTATAGTAGTTATATTCTTGTACATAGGAGCAGTATTATAGTAGTTATATTCTTGTACATAGGGGCAGTATTATAGTAGTTATATTCTTGTACATAGGGGCAGTATTATGGTAGTTATATTCTTGTACATAGGGGCAGTATTATAGTAGTTATATTCTTGTACATAGGAGCAGTATTATAGTAGTTATATTCTTGTACATAGGAGCAGTATTATAGTAGTTATATTCTTGTACATAGGAGCAGTATTATAGTAGTTATATTCTTGTACATAGGAGCAGTATTATAGTAGTTATATTCTTATACATAGGAGCAGTATTATAGTAGTTATATTCTTGTACATAGGGGCAGTATTATAGTAGTTATATTCTTATACATAGGAGCAGTACTATAGTAGTTATATTCTTGTACATAGGGGCAGTATTATAGTAGTTATATTCTTATACATAGGAGCAGTATTATAGTAGTTATATTCTTGAACATAGGGGCAGTATTATAGTAGTTATATTCTTGTACATAGAAGCAGTATTATAGTAGTTATATTCTTGTACATAGGAGCAGTATTATAGTAGTTATATTCTTGTACATAGGAGCAGTATTATAGTAGTTATATTCTTGTATATAGGGGCAGTATTATAGTAGTTATATTCTTGTACATAGGGGCAGTATTATAGTAGTTATATTCTTGTATATAGGGGCAGTATTATAATAGTTATTCTTGTACATAGGAGCAGTATTATAGTAGTTATATTCTTGCACATAGGAGCAGTATTATAGTAGTTATATTCTTGCACATAGGAGCAGTATTATAGTAGTTATATTCTTGCACATAGGAGCAGTATTATAGTAGTTATATTCTTGTACATAGGAGCAGTATTATAGTAGTTATATTCTTGTACATAGGAGCAGTATTATAGTAGTTATATTCTTATACATAGGAGCAGTATTATAGTAGTTATATTCTTGTACATAGGAGCAGTATTATAGTAGTTATATTCTTGTACATAGGAGCAGTATTATAGTAGTTATATTCTTGTACATAGGAGCAGTATTATAGTAGTTATATTCTTATACATAGGAGCAGTATTATAGTAGTTATATTCTTGTACATAGGGGCAGTATTATAGTAGTTATATTCTTATACATAGGAGCAGTATTATAGTAGTTATATTCTTGTACATAGGGGCAGTATTATAGTAGTTATATTCTTATACATAGGAGCAGTATTATAGTAGTTATATTCTTGAACATAGGGGCAGTATTATAGTAGTTATATTCTTGTACATAGAAGCAGTATTATAGTAGTTATATTCTTGTACATAGGAGCAGTATTATAGTAGTTATATTCTTGTACATAGGAGCAGTATTATAGTAGTTATATTCTTGTACATAGGAGCAGTATTATAGTAGTTATATTCTTGTACATAGGAGCAGTATTATAGTAGTTATATTCTTATACATAGGAGCAGTATTATAGTAGTTATATTCTTGTACATAGGGGCAGTATTATAGTAGTTATATTCTTATACATAGGAGCAGTATTATAGTAGTTATATTCTTGTACATAGGGGCAGTATTATAGTAGTTATATTCTTATACATAGGAGCAGTATTATAGTAGTTATATTCTTGAACATAGGGGCAGTATTATAGTAGTTATATTCTTGTACATAGAAGCAGTATTATAGTAGTTATATTCTTGTACATAGGAGCAGTATTATAGTAGTTATATTCTTGTACATAGGAGCAGTATTATAGTAGTTATATTCTTGTATATAGGGGCAGTATTATAGTAGTTATATTCTTGTACATAGGGGCAGTATTATAGTAGTTATATTCTTGTATATAGGGGCAGTATTATAATAGTTATTCTTGTACATAGGAGCAGTATTATAGTAGTTATATTCTTGCACATAGGGGGCAGTATTATAGTAGTTATATTCTTGTACATAGGAGCAGTATTATAGTAGTTATATTCTTGTATATAGGGGGCAGTATTATAGTAGTTATATTCTTGTACATAGGAGCAGTTTTTATAGTAGTTATATTCTTGTATATAGGGGCAGTATTATAGTAGTTATATTCTTGTACATAGGAGCAGTATTATAGTAGTTATATTCTTGTACATAGGGGCAGTATTATAGTAGTTATATTCTTGTACATAGGGGCAGTATTATAGTAGTTATATTCTTGTATATAGGGGCAGTATTATAATAGTTATTCTTGTACATAGGAGCAGTATTATAGTAGTTATATTCTTGTATATAGGGGGCAGTATTATAGTAGTTATATTCTTGTACATAGGAGCAGTATTATAGTAGTTATATTCTTGTACATAGGAGCAGTATTATAGTAGTTATATTCTTGTACATAGGGGCAGTATTATAGTAGTTATATTCTTGTACATAGGGGCAGTATTATAGTAGTTATATTCTTGTACATAGGAGCAGTTTTATAGTAGTTATATTCTTGTATATAGGGGGCAGTATTATAGGGGCAGGGAGTGAGGAACAGCGCGTGGGCCTTTACGGTCGGTTGATGAGCTTTTTGCGGTTCTGGCGCTGGTGTATAGAGATCCTGATGGCTTCTCCGTGGCGGAATCTCGGCTCCTTAAAATCAAGCAGGGGGCCGGCCGGCTGAGGAGTACTGCTCAGAGTTTAGGAGATGGGTCACTGACACGTGGTGGAATGATCCTGCACTTAGGAGTCAGTTTTGCCAGGGTCTGTCCCCTAGGCTGCAGGATACTCTGGTGCAGTACGCCGCCCCCAGGTCGTTGGAGGCCGCCATGTCCCTTGCTATCCGGGTGGATAGACGCCTCAGGGGAAGGCATACACCAAAACTGCCTCCTGTTGTTCTTGCTAGGTAGGAGGACACACCGGTGTTGACGGATGAACCCATGCAGGTGGGAGGACTTGCATCTCAAACGGGGTTGCCTGCGGTTCGCCGTGGTTTCGGGGCTTGTTTTTACTGTGGGCAGACCGGTCATTTCATCAATGTCTGTCCAACTCGTGCCAAAGTACCATCATCATCTCATAAGCCGTGTCCCCCTGGTCGTGTGGAGGAGGCGACCAGGGAGTGTATATTTCCTCCATCTTCTCGTCTCAGTGAACCATCCCTGCTGAAGTGGTGATTGGCGGGGTAACTGAGGGTATACCGGTGCTTGTAGACAGTGGTGCGGGAGTCAATTTGGTGGATTCTCACTTCCAGACCCATGACCTGATGTGTAGGATGCTAGGGAGACCCCTAAGCGTTCAGGCCATTGACTCTGTCCCACTCAGCCAGGGGAGGGTGACCCAAGTCGTAGATGATATACACCTGTTTATAGGGGCTCGTCATGAAGAGTCCCTGTCGTGCTACGTCTTGGAGGGTATGCTAACACCCATCGTTTTAGGCCTCCCTTGGATGAGAAAACACAACCCGGTGAGGGCTGCTGCCCGGGAGCTACGATCTCTGCCGTCCTTCTACAACCTTCACCTTCTTCTCCGGTGGGGGCAGCGGAGGTGCTGCCAGGGAGTAGGGGCAAGACTCAACCCTCACCACAAGCTAACCCTGAGAGTCGGAGCCCTCTTAGGAGGAGGGGTCAGGGGAGGGTGGTGGTGCCCTCTGAGCATTGTGGGGGTGTGAGTGTGGTGACACGGGGACGCCTCTGTTGTCAATTCTTCGTAGAGTTCACCATCTTATGGCAAATGTGTGCATGGAAATAAACGTTCAGGTCCGGACCTGTGTGTGAATGAGTACGAATGGGTGTCCACTAAAAACATCAGGTGGAAGTGTGCTGCTGGGGGCTGGAGTTCTCGGGGATCGGGCCGTATCAGGTGTCGGCCATTCTCGTTCCGGGGACTTACCAGTTGGAGTTACCCCCAGTAATGCATGTACACAACTCATTCCACAGGTCGGCGCTCTGGAGCCTACGTTATTGTCACCTCCATCAGGCCGTGTTCGCCAAAAACCTGAGGGTCAGGTGACTGCAGAGGTGAACTGGGGAAGGACCCGCATAAGGCATTAGGGAAGTGCAGGGACAGGCTCAGGTGGTGACCATCCCTCATTCCTTATTGTTAGGGCCCTCCTCTCGCCTTTCCCGTCCCGTTGTGAGTGAGCTGTGCCATCCGCTGACCGACCACCCGTTGGGTCGTGTCACACATCGTGACAGTCATGTACTCACAGTAGGTGAGGTATTTGGTTTTGGTAACTGACATCCTCTAGACTGCACCTGAATTTATTACTTTTCCTGCCATTTTATGACACATCATGGTGTCAGTCTGACATTTTCCTGCTCATACCTTTGTCTTCTCATCCTTCTCTCTCTCTTTCTCTGTGCAGCTCCTCCTACTCTCAAGATGTCGGTGAATGAGACATTAGTGGTGAACCCTGGAGAAAACATCACTATGCAGTGCACACTTACAGGAGGCGACCCCCCGCCCAAAGCGGTCTGGTCTCACGCCCCTAAACCAATGCCACCCAACAGCGTCAGTAAAGGGGGAAATCTGACAATATGGAACATCCGAACTGAAGACTCCGGATTTTATAACTGTACGGCCATCAACAATGTGGGGAACCCTGCGAAGAAGACGGTCAACGTCCTCGTGAGATGTATGTCCTGAATCAGGCCAGTAATCTAAGAGCGCCTCAAATCTAAATAGTGATCACTGATGTCACCACTGATCTCTGGTGATGGATAGGAGGCATTCTGAGTGATGTCACCACTGATCTCTAGTGATGGATAGGAGACATTCTCAGTGATGTCACCTCTGATCTCTAGTGATGGATAGGAGACATTCTCAGTGATGTCACCTCTGATCTCTAGTGATGGATAGGAGACATTCTCAGTGATGTCACCACTGATCTCTGGTGATGGATAGGAGACATTCTCAGTGATGTCACCTCTGATCTCTAGTGATGGATAGGAGGCATTCTCAGTGATGTCACCTCTGATCTCTGGTGATGGATAGGTGGCATTCTCAGTGATGTCACCGCTGATCTCTAGTGATGGATAAGAGACATTCTCAGTGATGTCACCACTGATCTCTAGTGATGGATAGGAGGCATTCTCAGTGATGTCACCACTGATCTCTGGTGATGGATAGGAGACATTCTCAGTGATGTCACCTCTGATCTCTAGTGATGGATAGGAGACATTCTCACTGATGTCACCACTGATCTCTGGTGATGGATAGGAGGCATTCTCAGTGATGTCACCTCTGATCTCTGGTGATGGATAGGAGGCATTCTCAGTGATGTCACCTCTGATCTCTGGTGATGGATAGGAGGCATTCTCAGTGATGTCACCACTGATCTCTAGTGATGGATAGGAGGCATTCTCAGTGATGTCACCTCTGATCTCTGGTGATGGATAGGTGGCATTCTCAGTGATGTCACCTCTGATCTCTGGTGATGGATAGGAGGCATTCTCAGTGATGTCACCTCTGATCTCTGGTGATGGATAGGTGGCATTCTCAGTGATGTCACCGCTGATCTCTAGTGATGGATAAGAGACATTCTCAGTGATGTCACCACTGATCTCTAGTGATGGATAGGAGGCATTCTCAGTGATGTCACCACTGATCTCTAGTGATGGATAGGAGGCATTCTCAGTGATGTCACCACTGATCTCTAGTGATGGATAGGAGGCATTCTCACTGATGTCACCACTGATCTCTGGTGATGGATAGGAGGCATTCTCAGTGATGTCACCACTGATCTCTGGTGATGGATAGGAGACATTCTCAGTGATGTCACCGCTGATCTCTAGTGATGGATAAGAGACATTCTCAGTGATGTCACCGCTGATCTCTGGTGATGGATAGGAGACATTCTCAGTGATGTCACCACTGATCTCTAGTGATGGATAGGAGGCATTCTCAGTGATGTCACCTCTGATCTCTGGTGATGGATAGGTGGCATTCTCAGTGATGTCACCGCTGATCTCTAGTGATGGATAAGAGACATTCTCAGTGATGTCACCGCTGATCTCTAGTGATGGATAGGAGGCATTCTCAGTGATGTCACCGCTGATCTCTAGTGATGGATAGGAGGCATTCTCAGTGATGTCACCTCTGATCTCTGGTGATGGATAGGAGGCATTCTCAGTGATGTCACCACTGATCTCTGGTGATGGATAGGAGGCATTCTCAGTGATGTCACCACTAATCTCTAGTGATGGATAGGAGGCATTCTCAGTGATGTCACCACTGATCTCTAGTGATGGATAGGAGGCATTCTCAGTGATGTCACCGCTGATCTCTGGTGATGGATAGGAGGCATTCTCAGTGATGTCACCGCTGATCTCTAGTGATGGATAGGAGACATTCTCAGTGATGTTACCTCTGATCTCTGGTGATGGATAGGAGGCATTCTCAGTGATGTCACCACTAATCTCTAGTGATGGATAGGAGGCATTCTCAGTGATGTCACCGCTGATCTCTGATGATGGATAGGAGGCATTCTCAGTGATGTCACCGCTGATCTCTGGTGATGGATAGGAGGCATTCTCAGTGATGTCACCTCTGATCTCTGGTGATGGATAGGAGGCATTCTCAGTGATGTCACCGCTGACCTCTGGTGATGGATAGGAGGCATTCTCAGTGATGTCTCCGCTGATCTCTAGTGATGGATAGGAGGCATTCTCAGTGATGTCACTGCTGATCTCTGATGATGGATAGGAGGCATTCTCAGTGATGTCACCGCTGATCTCTAGTGATGGATAGGAGGCATTCTCAGTGATGTCACCGCTGATCTCTAGTGATGGATAGGAGGCATTCTCAGTGATGTCACCTCTGATCTCTGGTGATGGATAGGAGGCATTCTCAGTGATGTCACCGCTGACCTCTGGTGATGGATAGGAGGCATTCTCAGTGATGTCACCGCTGATCTCTGGTGATGGATAGGAGACATTCTCAGTGATGTCACTGCTGATCTCTGGTGATGGATAGGAGACATTCTCAGTGATGTCACCGCTGACCTCTGGTGATGGATAGGAGGCATTCTCAGTGATGTCACCGCTGATCTCTGGTGATGGATAGGAGACATTCTCAGTGATGTCACCGCTGACCTCTGGTGATGGATAGGAGACATTCTCAGTGATGTCACCGCTGACCTCTGGTGATGGATAGGAGGCATTCTCAGTGATGTCACCGCTGATCTCTGATGATGGATAGGAGGCATTCTCAGTGATGTCACCTCTGATCTCTGGTGATGGATAGGAGGCATTCTCAGTGATGTCACCGCTGATCTCTGGTGATGGATAGGAGGCATTCTCAGTGATGTCACCTCTGATCTCTGGTGATGGATAGGAGACATTCTCAGTGATGTCACCGCTGACCTCTGGTGATGGATAGGAGGCATTCTCAGTGATGTCACCGCTGATCTCTGGTGATGGATAGGAGACATTCTCAGTGATGTCACCGCTGATCTCTGGTGATGGATAGGAGACATTCTCAGTGATGTCACCGCTGACCTCTGGTGATGGATAGGAGGCATTCTCAGTGATGTCACCGCTGACCTCTGGTGATGGATAGGAGGCATTCTCAGTGATGTCACCGCTGATCTCTGGTGATGGATAGGAGACATTCTCAGTGATGTCACCTCTGATCTCTAGTGATGGATAGGAGGCATTCTCAGTGATGTCACCGCTGATCTCTAGTGATGGATAGGAGGCATTCTCAGTGATGTCACCTCTGATCTCTAGTGATGGATAGGAGGCATTCTCTGTGATGTCACCGCTGATCTCTGGTGATGGATAGGAGACATTCTCAGTGATGTCACCTCTGATCTCTAGTGATGGATAGGAGGCATTCTCTGTGATGTCACCGCTGATCTCTGGTGATGGATAGGAGACATTCTCAGTGATGTCACCTCTGATCTCTAGTGATGGATAGGAGGCATTCTCAGTGATGTCACCGCTGATCTCTAGTGATGGATAGGAGGCATTCTCAGTGATGTCACCTCTGATCTCTAGTGATGGATAGGAGGCATTCTCTGTGATGTCACCGCTGATCTCTGGTGATGGATAGGAGGCATTCTCAGTGATGTCACCTCTGATCTCTGGTGATGGATAGGAGACATTCTCAGTGATGTCACCGCTGATCTCTGGTGATGGATAGGAGGCATTCTCAGTGATGTCACCGCTGATCTCTGGTGATGGATAGGAGGCATTCTCAGTGATGTCACCGCTGACCTCTGGTGATGGATAGGAGGCATTCTCAGTGATGTCACCGCTGATCTCTAGTGATGGATAGGAGGCATTCTCAGTGATGTCACCGCTGATCTCTAGTGATGGATAGGAGGCATTCTCAGTGATGTCACTGCTGATCTCTGGTGATGGATAGGAGGCATTCTCAGTGATGTCACCGCTGATCTCTAGTGATGGATAGGAGGCATTCTCAGTGATGTCACCTCTGATCTCTAGTGATGGATAGGAGGCATTCTCAGTGATGTCACTGCTGATCTCTAGTGATGGATAGGAGACATTCTCAGTGATGTCACCGCTGATCTCTAGTGATGGATAGGAGGCATTCTCAGTGATGTCACCTCTCATCTCTAGTGATGGATAGGAGACATTCTCAGTGATGTCACCGCTGATCTCTGGTGATGGATAGGAGGCATTCTCAGTGATGTCACCTCTCATCTCTAGTGATGGATAGGAGACATTCTCAGTGATGTCACCGCTGATCTCTAGTGATGGATAGGAGGCATTCTCAGTGATGTCACCTCTCATCTCTAGTGATGGATAGGAGACATTCTCAGTGATGTCACCGCTGATCTCTAGTGATGGATAGGAGGCATTCTCAGTGATGTCACCTCTCATCTCTAGTGATGGATAGGAGACATTCTCAGTGATGTCACCGCTGATCTCTGGTGATGGATAGGAGACATTCTCAGTGATGTCACCGCTGATCTCTGGTGATGGATAGGAGGCATTCTCAGTGATGTCACCGCTGACCTCTGGTGATGGATAGGAGGCATTCTCAGTGATGTCACCGCTGATCTCTAGTGATGGATAGGAGGCATTCTCAGTGATGTCACCGCTGATCTCTAGTGATGGATAGGAGGCATTCTCAGTGATGTCACTGCTGATCTCTGGTGATGGATAGGAGGCATTCTCAGTGATGTCACCGCTGATCTCTAGTGATGGATAGGAGGCATTCTCAGTGATGTCACCTCTGATCTCTAGTGATGGATAGGAGGCATTCTCAGTGATGTCACTGCTGATCTCTAGTGATGGATAGGAGACATTCTCAGTGATGTCACCGCTGATCTCTAGTGATGGATAGGAGGCATTCTCAGTGATGTCACCTCTCATCTCTAGTGATGGATAGGAGACATTCTCAGTGATGTCACCGCTGATCTCTGGTGATGGATAGGAGGCATTCTCAGTGATGTCACCTCTCATCTCTAGTGATGGATAGGAGACATTCTCAGTGATGTCACCGCTGATCTCTAGTGATGGATAGGAGGCATTCTCAGTGATGTCACCTCTCATCTCTAGTGATGGATAGGAGACATTCTCAGTGATGTCACCGCTGATCTCTAGTGATGGATAGGAGGCATTCTCAGTGATGTCACCTCTCATCTCTAGTGATGGATAGGAGACATTCTCAGTGATGTCACCGCTGATCTCTGGTGATGGATAGGAGACATTCTCAGTGATGTCACCGCTGATCTCTGGTGATGGATAGGAGACATTCTCAGTGATGACACCGCTGATCTCTAGTGATGGATAGGAGGCATTCTCAGTGATGTCACCGCTGATCTCTAGTGATGGATAGGAGGCATTCTCAGTGATGTCACCGCTGATCTCTAGTGATGGATAGGAGGCATTCTCAGTGATGTCACCTCTGATCTCTGATGATGGATAGGAGGCATTCTCAGTGATGTCACCGCTGATCTCTAGTGATGGATAGGAGGCATTCTCAGTGATGTCACCGCTGATCTCTGGTGATGGATAGGAGGCATTCTTAGTGATGTCACCTCTGATCTGTAGTGATGTATAGGAGGCATTCTCAGTGATGTCACCTCTGATCTCTGGTGATGGATAGGAGACATTCTCAGTGATGTCACCGCTGATCTCTAGTGATGGATAGGAGGCATTCTTAGTGATGTCACCTCTGATCTGTAGTGATGGATAGGAGGCATTCTCAGTGATGTCACCGCTGATCTCTAGTGATGGATAGGAGGCATTCTCAGTGATGTCACCGCTGATCTCTAGTGATGGATAGGAGGCATTCTCAGTGATGTCACCGCTGATCTCTAGTGATGGATAGGAAGCATTCTCAGTGATGTCACCGCTGATCTCTAGTGATGGATAGGAGGCATTCTCTCAGTGATGTCACCGCTGGTCTCTAGTGATGGATAGGAGGCATTTTTCAGTGATGTCACCGCTGGTCTCTAGTGATGGATAGGAGGCATTCTCAGTGATGTCACCGCTGATCTCTAGTGATGGATAGGAGGCATTTTCAGTGATGTCACCGCTGGTCTCTAGATATTGATGAGGTCAGTGCCCTCTGTATAATAGCGGAGGAGCTGTGTTATTAGAGGTACAATCTCTTCTTGGCACCTTGGTCACTAATCCCCCAGTTTGCAATGTTTTTCTGTGACCGTTTACTTATTCCATAAAAGTTCTGCACTTTAGAAATGTACATTGCTTCTTTAATTCTCCGGATCTCTGCTTGCTGCCAGTGAATGGTTGCAGTGTATCCGTGTATTCTTTAAGCTCCTCAGTAGCTCCTATCTCTCCTCTCCAGAACCCGCTTACAGCTCCTCTGCTCCCTAATAGCCTCTTTCGTGCCTGGGAGATGAGACTGATTTAATCTGCGCCGATACAATGTACCGATCCTCAGCTCCTGTGAGCAGGTTGAGCCACTATATTTCTATTCACTGACAAGCAGCGATGTCATCAGTCATCATCTTATTATATGTCTCTGCCATGATGTCAGTGCAGTCATGATGCCCAGAGAAGGATCACATGGGGGGATCACTTTTCATCTGCCCCTGGTTAATGCCCATTTGCCATTTGCCCCTGGTTAATGCCTCCATCTCTTTTCTGCCCTGTAGCAATGAGGAACATCACTTACCAGATCACTCCGGACCTCATCAAGGAGAGTGAGAGCATTCAGCTGGGCCAGGAGCTGAAGGTCTCCTGCCACGTGGACGCGGTGCCCCAAGACAAAGTCCAGTACACCTGGTACAAGAACCAGAAGCTGATCAAGACCTCAGACCGAATCCTGATCACCAGGAACGACCCCGAGCTTCCCCCGGTCACCAGCAGCTTGGAAATAACGGAGCTTCGCTTCAGCGACTACGGCACCTACATGTGCGAAGCCGCGTTACCCAACCTGCTCATCACCCTGAACAGCAGCGACATCAACATCTCTGCGGAGACAGGTGATACGTGCGGCGGCGCTGAGCTGCTGTTCTGCTCCAGTCACATCCAGAGCTGCAATCATTTGCTGCTTAGAGTCTGTCTGCATTATGGTGCTGACCCTCAGTCAGGAACAGAGACCACCCTCCCTGAATGCAGACACTGAACAAGCAGCGGTAGGAATACATTAAAGGGAAATCATGTTTTGTGTTAATGGAGTCGTTCACTACTTGTACAGCCCCATCTCAATGGCTGTATTCCCCCGTATAAAGTAATAGCCCTGTAACCACCTCCAGTGCCAGTGCTGCTCCAGAGATGTCGGTGCCAGGTCCTCCAGGATCCGTGTGACATTCTCCATCTGAGCACTGCAGCCAATCAGTGGCCACTTTCACTGCCTCCGGATTACAGTTTAGTGAGAAGTGAGTGAGCATGAATTGGCTGTTGATTGTCTGCAGCGCTCAGATGGAGAACGTCACAGGAACCCTAGACGACCTGTCACCAACGTTGCAGGAACGGCGCGTGTGCCGGACGTGAGTGCAGGCTGCTGTTATGTTATATGGGTGAATCTAGTAATTGAGAAGCGGCCGTACGAGGAGCAGACGACCCCAGAAACCTGTCATTGCCATAAATGTTTCCAGTGTGTTTGATCCATTCTTTATTACAAATACAATGTACAATGTAGCAAATTTCTCACCGTCCCCTGGGGCTGATCCAGACACGGACTGTCTCTTCTGTACCATCTCCTGGGGCGTCCCCCAGACACGGACTGTCTCTTCTGTACCATCCCCTGGGGCGTCCCCCAGACACGGACTGTCTCTTCTGTACCATCCCCTGGGGCTGATCCAGACACGGACTGTCTCTTCTGTACCATCCCCTGGGGCGTCCCCCAGACACGGACTGTCTCTTCTGTACCATCTCCTGGGGCGTCCCCCAGACACGGACTGTCTCTTCTGTACCATCCCCTGGGGCTGATCCAGACACGGACTGTCTCTTCTGTACCATCTCCTGGGGCGTCCCCCAGACACGGACTGTCTCTTCTGTACCATCCCCTGGGGCTGATCCAGACACAGACTGTCTCTTCTGTACCGTCCCCTGGGGCTGATCCAGACACGGACTGTCTCTTCTGTACCATCCCCTGGGGCTGATCCAGACACGGACTGTCTCTTCTGTACCATCCCCTGGGGCGTCCCCCAGACACGGACTGTCTCTTCTGTACCATCTCCTGGGGCGTCCCCCAGACACGGACTGTCTCTTCTGTACCATCCCCTGGGGCGTCCCCCAGACACGGACTGTCTCTTCTGTACCATCCCCTGGGGCTGATCCAGACACGGACTGTCTCTTCTGTACCATCCCCTGGGGCGTCCCCCAGACACGGACTGTCTCTTCTGTACCATCTCCTGGGGCGTCCCCCAGACACGGACTGTCTCTTCTGTACCATCCCCTGGGGCTGATCCAGACACGGACTGTCTCTTCTGTACCATCTCCTGGGGCGTCCCCCAGACACGGACTGTCTCTTCTGTACCATCCCCTGGGGCTGATCCAGACACAGACTGTCTCTTCTGTACCGTCCCCTGGGGCTGATCCAGACACGGACTGTCTCTTCTGTACCATCTCCTGGGGCGTCCCCCAGACACGGACTGTCTCTTCTGTACCATCCCCTGGGGCGTCCCCCAGACACGGACTGCCTCTTCTGTACCATCCCCTGGGGCTGATCCAGACACGGACTGTCTCTTCTGTACCATCCCCTGGGGCTGATCCAGACACGGACTGTCTCTTCTGTACCGTCCCCTGGGGCTGATACAGACATGGACTGTCTCTTCTGTACCATCCCCTGGGGCTGATCCAGACACGGACTGTCTCTTCTGTACCGTCCCCTGGGGCTGATCCAGACACGGACTGTCTCTTCTGTACCGTCCCCTGGGGCTGATCAAGACACGGACTGTCTCTTCTGTACCATCCCCTGGGGCTGATCCAGACACGGACTGTCTCTTCTGTACCATCCCCTGGGGCTGATCCAGACACGGACTGTCTCTTCTGTACCATCCCCTGGGGCTGATCCAGACACGGACTGTCTCTTCTGTACCGTCCCCTGGGGCTGATCCAGACACGGACTGTCTCTTCTGTACCGTCCCCTGGGGCTGATCCAGACACGGACTGTCTCTTCTGTACCATCCCCTGGGGCTGATCCAGACACGGACTGTCTCTTCTGTACCGTCCCCTGGGGCTGATCCAGACACGGACTGTCTCTTCTGTACCGTCCCCTGGGGCTGATCCAGACACGGACTGTCTCTTCTGTACCGTCCCCTGGGGCTGATCCAGACACGGACTGTCTCTTCTGTTGTTTCTTATCGGAGTTTCTGTATATATTGTAGCAATGCTGCTCACTTGGGAGCGATCTGAGATGTCACGGGAACCGTGTCTTTTTAAAATCCAGCCGGTTTATTTCACTCCTCATAAACCGCACCACAGAAAACTGAAATGCAGCCCTTGTCCGGCACAAAGTGAAACGTAAAGTAAGCAGTCCATACAATAGTGAGGCTTCGCCTGCTGGAGTTTAGAAGACACACAATCCTGGAGATCTGCACACCTCCACACACAGACAAGTGTGAGACAAACTGGTCCCATTTTACAATGTGATTCCCACCCAGTGGTGGAGTATGTGGCAGCCGCCCCCGCAACTCTCCAGCTGCTCACAATAAGACCTGCCCCTGTCATGGCCGATTATGCCTCTTAGTACTGTGTGTACTAGAGCATTACTCTAGGATTACATCACAGAGGACATCGACCTCCATGATACATATCTCCCCTCGGCTATGTGTCTGGCAGCCACCTCACTATATACCTGGTCGTTCTTTGCATTCTGTTCCCATCACTTCCGATGCTTCGTCCTCATGGAGCCGCCTTACAGCTGATCTTGTGTTGTGTGCACCTCCCCATTGATTAAACACCCTGAGATACACCCTGTGTGCGATACATGGAGATACACCCCGTGTGTGTGATACATGGAGATACACACTGTGTGCGACACATGGAGATACACCCTGTGTGTGTGATACATGGAGATAAACCCTGTGTGTGTGTGATACATGGAGATACATCCTGTGTGTGTGTGTGTGTGTGTGTGTGTGTGTGTGTGTGATACATGGAGATACACCCTTTGTGTGTGATACATGGAGATACACCCCGTGTGTGTGATACATGGAGATACACACTGTGTCCGACACATGGAGATGCACGCTGTGTGTATGTGATACATGGAGATACACCCTGTGTGTGTGTGTGATACATGGAGATACACCGTGTGTGTGTGTGTGTGTGATACATGGAGATACACCCTGTGTGTGTGTGTGATACATGGAGATACACCATGTGTGTGTGTGATACATGGAGATACACCCTGTGTGTGTGATACATGGAGATACACCCTGTGTGTGTTTGTGTGATACATGGAGATACACCCCATGTGTGTGATACATGGAGATACACCCTGTGTGTATGTGATACATGGAGATACACCCTGTGTGTGTGATACATGGAGATACACCCTGTGTCTGATACATGGAGATACACCCTGTGTCTGATACATGAAGATACACCCTGTGTGTGTGATACATGGAGATACACCCTGTGTGTGTGTGCTACATGGAGATACACCCTGTGTGTGTGTGTGATACATGGAGATGCACCCTGTGTATGTGTGTGATACATGGAGATACACCCTGTGTGTGTGTGATACATGGAGATACACCCCGTGTGTGTGATACATGGAGATACACCCTGTGTGTGTGATACATAGAGATACACCCTGTGTGTGTGTGTGTGTGATACATGGAGATACACCCTGTGTGTGATACATGGAGATACACCCTGTGTGTGTGTGATACATGGAGATACACCCTGTGTGTATGTGATACATGGAGATACACCCTGTGTGTGTGATACATGGAGATACACCCCGTGTGTGTGATACATGGAGATACACCCTGTGTGTGATACATGGAGATACACCCTGTCTGTGTGTGATACATGGAGATACACCCCGTGTGTGTGATGCATGGAGATACACCCCGTGTGTGTGTGATACATGGAGATACACCCTGTGTGTATGATACATGGAGATACACCCTGTGTGTGTGATACATGGAGATACACCCTGTGTGTGTGATACATGGAGATACACCCTGTGTGTGTGTGATACATGGAGATACACCCTGTGTGTGTGATACATGGAGATACACCCTGTGTGTATGATACATGGAGATACACCCTGTGTGTGTGATACATGGAGATACACCCTGTGTGTGTGATACATGAAGATACACCCTGTGTGTGTGATACATGGAGATACACCCTGTGTGTGTGATACATGGAGATACACCCTGTGTGTGTGTGTGATACATGGAGATACACCCTGTGTGTGTGATATATGGAGATACACCCTGTGTGTATGATACATGGAGATACACCCTGTGTGTGTGATACATGGAGATACACCCTGTGTGTGTGTGATACATGGAGATACACCCTGTGTGTGTGATACATGGAGATACACCCTGTGTGTGTGATACATGGAGATACACCCTGTGTGTGATACATGGAGATACGCCCTGTGTGTGTGATACATGGAGATACACATCCTGTGTGTGTGTGTGATTCATGGAGATACACCTTGTGTGTGTGTGATACATGGAGATACACCCTGTGTGTGATACATGGAGATACACCCCGTGTGTGTGTGATACATGGTGATGCACCCTGTGTATGTGTGTGATACATGGAGATACACCCTGTGTGTGTGTGATACATGGAGATACACCCGTGTGTGTGATACATGGAGATACACCCTGTGTGTGTGATACATGGAGATACACCCTGTGTGTGTGTGTGATACATGGAGATACACCCTGTGTGTGATACATGGAGATACACCCTGTGTGTATGTGATACATGGAGATACACCCTGTGTGTGTGTGATACATGGGGATACACCCCGTGTGTGTGATACATGGAGATACACCCTGTGTGTGATACATGGAGATACAACGTGTGTGTGTGTGATACATGGAGATACACCCCGTGTGTGTGTGATACATGGAGATACACCCGTGTGTGTGATGCATGGAGATACACCCCGTGTGTGTGATACATGGAGATACACCCTGTGTGTATGATACATGGAGATACACCCTGTGTGTGTGTGATACATGGAGATACACCCTGTGTGTGTGATACATGGAGATACACCCTGTGTGTGTGTGATACATGGAGATACACCCTGTGTGTGTGATACATGGAGATACACCCTGTGTGTATGATACATGGAGATACACCCTGTGTGTGTGATACATGGAGATACACCCTGTGTGTGTGACATGGAGATACACCTGTGTGTGTGATACATGGAGATACACCCTGTGTGTGTGATACGGAGATAACCGTGTTGATACAGGAGATACACCCTTGTGTTGATACATGGAGATACACCCTTGTGTATGATACATGGAGATACACCCTGTGTGTGTGATACATGGAGATACACCCTGTGTGTGTGATACATGGAGATACACCCTGTGTGTGTGGTATGTGTGATACATGGAGATACACCCTGTGTGTGTGATAAAGGAGATACACCTGTGTGTGTGATACATGGAGATACACATCCTGTGTGTGTGTGATCATGGAGATACACCTGTGTGTGTGTGTGATACATGGAGATACACCCTGTGTGTGATAATGAACACTTGTGATACATGGAGATACACCCTGTGTGTGTGTGATACATGGAGATACACCCTGTGGTGTGATACATGGAGATACACCCAGTTGTGTGTGTGTGATACATGAGATACACCCTGTGTGTGTGATACATGGAGATACACCCTGTGTGTGTGATACATGGAGATACACCCTGTGTGTGTGTGTGTGATACATGAGATAAACCCTGTGTGTGTGTGACATGAGATACACACTGTGTGTGTGTGATACATGGAGATACACCTGTGTGTGTGTGTGATACATGGAGATACACCCGTGTGTGGTGTGTGACATGTAGATACACACTGTTGTGTGATACATGGAGATACACCGTGTGTGTGAGTACATGGAGATACACCGTGTGTGTGTGTGTGATACATGGAGATACTACCCGTGTATGTGTGATACATGGAGATACACCCTGTGTGTGATACATGGAGATACACCCTGTGTGTGTGTGATACATGGAGATACTCCCGTGTGTGTGTGATACATGGAGATACACCCTGTGTGTGTGATACATGGAGATACACCCCATGTGTGTGTGATACATGGAGATACACCCTGTTGTGTGTGTGATACATGGAGATACACCTGTGTGTGTGTGTGATACATGGAGATACACCCTGTGTGTGTGATACATGGAGATACACCCTGTGTGTGTGATACATGGAGATACACCCTGTGTGTGTGTGTGTGATACATGGAGATAAACCCTGTGTGTGTGTGTGATACATGGAGATAACCTGTGTGTGGTGATACATGGAGATACA